>WAAB01003116.1:0-19440 GCA_013389865.1 Piaya cayana | reverse complement strand
GCCGAGCCCCCGTGCGCATCCCCCGCCTCCCCGAGCGCGTCTTTTCCCCGCAACGGTTAAAAACCGGAGGAACGCGGCGGGTTGCCTGAAAGAACCGAGATGAGCCCCTCCGCACCCCGTTACCTCCCTCCCTTCTTCCCCGCGGTGCCGGGCTCGGAGCACCGGCCGGAGGAGGATGCGGAGCCTCGGGGGGAGCCTTGGGGTGCGGGAGTTGGGGACGGGTCGCCCCCTAAACCCCGTCTCGGTCAGCTCTGGGTGCGGGGGAGCTCGATGCGGCGCCGCTCCGCAAATTCCCCCCTTCGGAAAAGCTCTTCCCGCTGCCCCCGGAGCGAGCTCTGGCTTTGCAGCGTTTCTTTGGAGCATTTGATTCTAATTAGCAGCGGAATCCAGCTTTCTAATTGCGGGGTGGGGGGGGGTGGTCGGGAAGCAACTCCCCAAATTCCAGTTTGATCCGCTGCTTCCCCCCAGTCCTGGAAAAAGAGGGTCAAGTACAAGATATACAGGGGGGAAAAAAAATAAAAAAGAGAATTTGTACAAGTGCTTCAATTTATAAAAAAAACAGAAACGTGGGTTTTTTTTCAGAGCGTTTTCTTTAATTACTGCGATGTATGATCCCCTTGAAATAAAGCCGGCACTTCGAATTTAAACTCAACGCTGTTTCAATGCGCCTGGATGCCCGTCTGGCTTCTGTGTGAAATGGAATTCATTCTGTTAACGTGGGATTTCATTTTACTTAAAAAAATCTTTCATCTTCTTATTAGTAATTTCTCAAGGTTTCAGTTTGCAGAGTCACCGGGTGAGAAACCTTCAGGCAAAGGGGTTTTTAATATGATTTTACAAAGTGTCATTTAAAAAAAAATATTGCCTTTAAGGCTTAAGTCGTACTGTATGAGTCGAACTTGCAAGTGAGGATTTAATTGAATTTCTCCTCCACGGCGCAATCCAAAGCTTAATGAAATTGTGGAAGAGTTTGTATTTCCCTGGGCTTTGGACCTGGGTCTTAATTCTCAGCAGAACCGTTTTCCCCCCTCATCTGACAAATAATTAACATACATTTTTGTAATGCCCGTCTCCCTGGGCTCTTCAAGAAGTTTGCTTTACTGAAATTCTGTGTTGGGTAAATTGAGTTTCATCTGTTTTCGCAGTGGCTGAGCCAAAGCAATAATCCCTATTTTTAGTCCATCCTTTCAAGCAACAGCCTCTCTCGCAGAGCACCTTCCGTGGAAGATTGGAACCTCATTGCGTGCCTGAGGCTGGGAAAGGGTCTGTGGAACACTCGGAGCTTTGGGACAAGCCCAGGGAGGTAGGAATAAAAATAAGAGCTCTGATTTTTATTTCTCTGCCGTCAACTACAAGTCAAATTCCTGCAAAATAGCGATTTTGGTTTTCTTTCCCCTTGTATGCTGCTGCCTTTCACAGCAACCCAGCCCTGCCTGAGGCAGGGAATTGCATTGCCCTGCTCACATACTTGAATTCCTCTTTATCCAATGCAGCTAGAAGAAGGAGGAGGAGGAGAACTTTCTGTAGCTGTTTCTTCCTACTCCGGAGATGCACACGGGGAAGAGGTAGCGCCTGGATCCAGAACAGGGAACGTGTTCTGCTTCATGTCTGGGTTTGTGATCTTGCACAAATCATTTCATGTCTCCGCAGCGTCAGTTCTCAGCTGAGCTGGCGGAGGGAGCAGAGCTTCCCAGCCTCACAGACCGATCAGAGCTGAGCGAGGCTGCCAAAAGCAGAGATGACACAGGGAAAGTAGAGAGCTGGAGCACCTGGGACACTCCAGTAGCTCCGATTTCCTGAGTTCGCTCATCCATGAAATGCAATGAGATTATGCTGGGACAACAAGAGGGTTCAAGTGGTGGCATCTTTTATCTTACAGGGTTTCATGTTTGGATTCTGTACGACAAAGCACCAGCAATGTTTGCACAGGGATGGGTGAAGGATGATGCTGCAGGGCAGGGCTTGCAGAGATCCTGCATGATGGGTCACCTAGACCTGGCCTACGGCTTCTCTGTCCTGACCCAGCCCGCTGCAGGGCAGGGATTTCCAGGAAAAGGCTGCAGATTTGGGAGAGAAGAACCGAGATTCCCATTACCCTGTGGAGCTTTAAAGAATCCACCCAAGCACAGTACGTTTAAAGAGGGTTTGGTGGAACAGAGCTGCCTGTTCCTGACAAAGTGGGCGCAGCAGAGCTCCACCAGCTGCCTGTCATTCTGGGCAATACGGCTTTGTTTTCTTTAAAGTCTGACACAGTCTCCGATAAAGTTCCTGGCCAGCCCACACCAGCGTCGCTGGGAACTGGGCATTAAATACAAGCTCTGCATGCTCAGCTCTGTTATGTTGTCACTTGTCACCTGGGAGCCCTCAGAATCCCAGTGGGATGGAAGTGGCTTGACTTCCCATCCTGGTTCCTCTCTGCTTTACCTATTTGTTATGTGGGGATAGGTCCAAAACTTGTTATGTGTACGAGCTTCTGAGCAGTGAGAGCCCCGCTAATGTCAGGGAGGAGAAATTCCATCTTCAGCAGAAGATGGGAGGCATTTTCATTGCATGAGGGCACATGGGAACCACTGCACGTGCTGGGATCTGCTCCACAGTGCATGCACAGACAGCAGGGTGTGTGTGGATTGCTCTCCTTCCCTGACTGGGAGGAGGTCCAGCCCAAAGGTGGGCTCTTGTCGCTTAATCTGATCGAGTGCTAAAGTTATCATTTTTCAAAAACTGGCTGCCTTTGAAGTGCGAGCAGATTTTACATGGGAATTTTGGAGAGCAAATAGAAAAAGCCTTACAGGGGAAGAAAAAACAACCCTGTATCAGATAAGAGTAACCTATGCGTCATGTTAAAATAAGCCTCTGACATCTGCAGGATTAATGCTCTGCCCAGAGGATACAGCCCCTCAGCAGCAGCTCAGAGATTGCTGTGAAACAATGTTCAGTCATTTTTGGGAAAGCTCCTGATATCTGGAAAAAAAAAAAAGACCTGATGTAACTTTCAACTAATTTCAGTTCAATAGGGGCAGCAGAGTTGAAAAGCTTTGCTCTCGAGATGAACCGCATTGATGGGTCCGGTCTTACACTGTGTGCTCCCAAAGGCTCCTGCACACAACCAGTGCCTGCTTGGGCAATTCTTAGACCAAATGGCTCAGCTGCTCGCAGATCAGTTTAGGTCCAAAATTTGTCTCCTGTTCACATGAAGTGAGTTTTGCTGCTTCAAACAATTCAGGAGTAAAAGGGACAGAACCTTTTTTTTTTCTACTTTGAATTAGTGCTTTGGGTATTTAGTCCTCGGCATTGCCACAGCTCCCAACCCCACGCTTAGCTGTGCTCTTGAAATTCTTGTTGTCACCTGCACAGCAGGGGTGAAAAATTACTGTGTGCTCTCATGATAGTTACTGTGTTCCAGTCACTGTGTGCTCCCACCGCGGCAAGGACAAGCTTTTATTGCACAGCCGCATCTGAAGTCTGTCATTAGAGGCATTTCCAAGGACTGTGAAGAGCTGGAGCCTTGAGGTTCCCATCACCACGAGTGGATGCAAACTTGCACCCCTTGCACAGCTGCCGCAGTCTGCTGAGAACACAGGGGAAAGAGAGAGGCTTCAATATTGGTTTAATATTAGTTTTTACTGTGTTAATGGGGTGCTTAGCTCCAGCATCCCTCCTTATTCTGGACAGGAATGGTTTGGCAGCTGCAGGACAAACAACGGAGGAACAGGTCCCCCAGCAGTTCTTTTCTAGCCCATGAACCTGGCATTGGTACAAGAAACTCTGCACACCTGCACTGGACAGGGCTACACTGACCTCTCTCTGGCTTGAAATGCAAGTGGAGAGCATGGGATTCCTAAGCCTTTTTCTAGGTTTCATTGTGGCAGCAGATATCAGGTAAAAAGGACATTGACTTTTAGAAAACTCTGACTTCAGCGTGACTCAAATGCAGTGAGGGCTTCATGGAAACCCTTACACGTTACACTGGGCCTGGTGCGGAATTTCTGCTGAAATTAAATAGCCTTTGCTAACAAGTGCTTTTAGGATTATTCATTTTATTGATATCGCAGTGGAAAAAATTAACCAGTGGCTTGTTCTGAGCTGTTATCATGCAGCTTTCCCAGCCTGAAGTTGCATGCTGTGGTGCCGGCAGCCAAGGACTTGGAGGTGAAAGCAATTACAAACCCAGAAAGGACAGCCTTCTTTTTCAGTCTCTGAAGATACCCATGCATAAAGACCAAAAACCAGTGGAAATGGAGAGATGTGTTATTTCTGTTCAATATATTTAAGGTATCAGCAACAAAACAAAATTTGCTTTTACAACACCTGTATTGATTGCCAGTTAAAGGCCAGGGAAAACACTGGCAAAAGCTCCATTCTTTCCTCCTCTGACATCTTTTAAAATGAGAGAGAACCACGATTCTGTTAATTACGATTACTGTGATTATGATTTGTTTGTCTTATGGTACTTAGGAATCCCTCTTCTGAATCAGCACCCCCTCATTATAGATGCTGTACAAATACAGGAGGGGAAAAAAGGTAATTCTTCCTCCGAAAATCCTTTCCAGCCTTAATCCTGCTAACCCTGATCAGATTTCCACAGGGAAGGATCAGGGATTTTAATGGAAAAAATGTATGACTGCTGGAAAAATCTTAACTAGTAGAAGGAAGCTCCCAAATTCTTCGTGAGATCCCCATCTCCCGTTAACAAATGCAGCTGAATGCTCAGCGGGATTGTGTATAACTGCATTATAAGTAATTGAATGTATGTTTTCTTTAGAGGAGCCCCCAAATGTTCATGTTGCTTTACAAAACAGTTATTTCTGCGCACATTCACTTTCTCTGTTTTATTTAAACCCAATTCCTGGCAGCCAGAGGGCTGAAAGACCAGACCTGAATGAACACAAGAGTAATTTAGGGTGCCAGGGACTGCAGGGTTGAGGTGCTGGTGGGGACAGCTGCTGGGGGCCGTGACAGTAAATGTTTGTTTCGCTGTCACTTTTGCAGCTGTTTGGAACACAGCAAAATAGGGTCGGGTGGGGGGACGCGGCAGCACGCGTTTTGTTGAATGAAGATCAGCATCAATGATGCCTCAGCGCCTGCTGGCCGGCCTGACATTTATGAATCGCTTTCCCTTTGAGACGTTTAAGGCTCAGAGCCTCGCTCTTAAATATCTTGTTTGCGTTACTTGCTTGGTTTTCACATTGTTTTCTTTTCGGATACCTTGCTTTGAAAAGAGGTAAACGCAAGGGGAAACCGTGACATGAAAATAAAAGCTGACAGTAAATAGATAAGCGAGCAGAAAACCCAACACAGATGATGGTCCATACAAAGCAACCCACCAGCAGGAGCTGTAGAACAGATGAGGTCACTTAATGTTCTAATCTACTGTTATATTACACTTTTCCTTTACAGCTTCATCCACCTTCCAGTAAAGGTAAACGAAAGGCTTCTGTGGCCTCTTGTGAGAGTTGGATCGGTCCTTTAGAGGAACAGCATTTTCCTGCCATTTAATAGGCTTAAAACTCTGCAGCTGGTGTTGCTGCAAGGTGCTGTTGACACACAGTGTCCCCTGAGCACAGGTTGACCGGGTGCTGCGGTCGTTCCCAGTCCTGCCCCAACCCAGAATCATAGAATCACTGAACCACAGAATCATCAAGTTGGAAGAGACACACTGCATCATTGAGTCCAACCATTCCTATCAAACACTAAACCATGTCCCTCAGAGCCTCGTCCACCCATCCCTTAAACCCCTCCAGGGAAGGTGACTCAACTTTCTGTGAATTTTTTTCCTAATGTTCAGCCTAAACCTGTGCATCTAGCAGGTCTCAAAGCACTCTCAGGCAATGAAAACCTACTCAGTTCCATGTTCCCTTCCCAGCTCCAGTTATTCCCCTTTTTTTCCTTTTTTTTTCCTCTAAATCTTTAACCTAAACCCACTGCTTCTCCTCAGTAATATCCTCGATTATATATTATTTACAGACATTTCCATTTCATGTGGAATTTGCCATAAAAGTTTCATAAAGACCTCACAAAGCAAACCATTTGCTTCGATCCATTTAAATTTATCTAGCCAAGCCTTGTGGCTAATCCAAAGAGAGAGCGAAAGGCAGTATCCCCGAGGCCTGTGACAAGCAGCTTATTTTTCTTACCCTACACAATGCACCATTATGTGGGTTTTTTTTTCCTAAGGAGAACAATGCAAGTAGCAGTGGTGGGAAACTGGAAAAACAAGAGCGGCATTTAGAAGGGAGCCTGAAAAAGCACTGAATAACATTACACCTGATAACAGATACTTTCTCAGAGACCACCGAATGTTTTAGTGCAGCGGGTTTGAGGAGAGACCTCATCGTGCTTTGCAGCTTCCTCACTTGGGAAGGAGGAGCAGGCATGGAGATCTTCTTGCTGGTGACCAATGACAGGACCTGAAGGAATGGCAGAAAGATGTGATGGAGAGGGTTAGGATGGATATTAGAAACACCTCCCATATGAAGAGAGCCTGGGGCTTGGGATTGTTCAGGCTGGAGAAGAGAAGGCTCTGGGGAGACCTTAGAGCAGCCTCCAGTGCAGAAAGGAGCTCCAGGAAAGCTGGGGAGGAGCTCGTGATCGGGGAGGGCAGAGATAGGGTGAGGGAGAATGGCTTTAAATTGGAAGGGGGAAGATTTAGATGCACTATTAGGAAGAAATTCTTCACCATGAGGGTAGGGAGGCACCAGAGCTGCAGTGGCTGCCCCATCCCTGGAGGTGTTCCAGGTCACGTTGGATGGGACTTGGAGCAACCTGACCCAGTGGGAGGTGTCCCAGGGGGGGATTCGAACTGGATTGGCTTTGAGGTCCCTTTTCACTCAAATAATTCTGGAGGTCCCTTTTCACTCAAATAATTCTGTGATTCCATGATCTCATCCAGTCCTGTTGACTTATGATCCTGAAGTGTAGACAACACCTTCCCTTCCACCCAAACCTCACTCTCCCTCCTCATCTCCCCCATCTCCCTCCCTCCCCATGCCATCCCATGCCATGCCGTGCCATCCCATCCCTCCTCATCTCCCCCATCTCCCCTATTCCGATCTACCCCATCCCATCCCACCCCTTCTCCCCATCCCATTCCATCTCATCTCTCCATCTCATCTCATCCCACCCCATCCTACCTCCCCCATCCCATCTCATCCCACCTCCCCATCCCTCTCTCCCATGACACCCCACCCCTTCTCCCTATCCCACCCCATCCCACCTCATCCCCTCCCCTCCTCCCCTCCCCATCCCGCGCATGCGCGGTCCCTCCCCGATGGCGGCGGCGGGCTCGGGGCTGCGGCGGCGGCGCGGGGGGGGCGGCGCGGAGCATCGTTGTGAGGCCGGGCCGGGGGGCGGCGGCGGCGGAGCGGGGGGGTCCCCGCCCACGGGCACCTTCTGGCTGACCCGCATCGTGCTGCTGCGAGCCGTAGCGCTGCTGTACTGTGAGTGTCCGCGCCCCCTGCCCGTCCCGCGGGGCCGGGGGAAGGGGCTGCGGGGGGACGCCTCGCCGCCGCGGGACGGGCTGCGGGGGCTGCCCTGAGCGCTGCAGCCGGGCTGCTCTCCTGCAGCTCCAGCAGCCCTGCCTGCCTTTGCCCCAGCCCCGCAGCTGCGCTGCTTTCGGTTTGCAAGCTTGGAGCAGCCCTGCCCACCTTTAGCTCCAGCCCTGGAGCTGGGCTGCTTTCATTGTGCAAGCTTAAAGGAGTCCTGCTTGTTTCTTGCCCAAGCCCTGGAGTTGGGGTGCTTACGTTTTGCAACCTTGAAGGAGCTCTGCCTGTCTCTTGGTTAAGCCCCGGTGTTGGGGTGTTTTCATGTTTGCAAGCTTGAAGGAGCTCTGGCTGCCTTTTACCCAAGCCCTGAAGTTGGGGTGCGTTCCTGTTTGCAGGTTTGATGATGCTCTGCCTGCCTTTAGCTCTAGCCCCGGTGCTGGGGTGCTTTCATTTTGCAAGCTCGAAGGAGCTCTGGCTGCCTTTTACCCAAGCCCTGAAGTTGGGATGCTTTCATTTTGAAAGCTTGAAGAAGTCCTGCTTGTCTTGCCCAAGCTCTGGTGTTGGGGTGCTTTCATATTTGCAAACTTGAAGGAGCTCTGTTTGCCCTTTAGCCCAAGCCCTGATGTCTGTAGAGCTCTGTCTGCCTTTTACACAAGCCCTGAAGTTGGGGTGCTTTCATTTTGCAAGCTTGAGGCAGCCTTGCCCGCCTTTGCCCAAGCCCTAGAGTTGGGGTGCGTTCATGTTTGCAGGCTTGAAGGAGCTCTGGCTGCCTTTAGCTCAAGCTCTGGAGCTGGGGTGCTTTCAGTTTGCGTGCTTAGAGGAGTCCTGCTTGTCTCTTACCCAAGCCCTGAAATTGGGGTGCTTTCATTTTGCAAACTTGAAGGAGCCCTGGCTGCCTTTTGCCCAGGCCCTGGTGTCAGGATGCTTTCATATTTCCAAGCCTGAGGGAGCCCTGCCTGCCTTTTACTCAAGGATTAGTGTTGAGGTGCTTTCGTGTTTGCATACACAGAGCTTGAGGGGACCATCTTTCGCGTGTGGGTGACAGAGCCCTGGAACAGGCTGCCTGGGGAGCTTCTGGAATCTCCTTCTCTGGAGATATCCAACCACACCTGGACGCGCTCCTGTGCATCCAGCTGCAGGTGCCCCTGCATTAGCAGAGGGTTGGTCTGGATGAGCTCCAGAGGCCTTTGCAACCCCCACCGTTCTGGGATTTTGTGACTGAGATGTGAAATGGGAAGATGCCCCATTCCTGGAAGGTGTTCAAGGCCAGGCTGGATGAGGCTTTAAGCAACCCAATGCAGCAGAAGGTGTCCCTGCTCATCCCTGGATGAGCCTTGAGGTCTCTTCCAAACCAAGCTGTTCTATGATTCCTTGGTGGGATGGGGCCCTGCAGCTGATGACTGAGATGGTGTTGGGTAGCATTAGTGGTGTTGTAAGTAGAATTTGCCTACACCACAATTCTAGTACCTGTTATCAGAGTTGGAAGTTGTTTTTCAAGGTAGATGTGAGTTAACTGTGCAAGAGGGAATCTCCTCATCTTACACAGAAGCAGGTCTTTAGTGTCTGGTCTTATGTAGGACCAGAGAAATCAATCATCCTCATATGCCAACACTACACACTGGCACTTGGAACTGTTGTCACCTCCACCAAGTGTGCCGGGGGAGGTTTATATTGGATATTAGGAAGAGTTTCTTTACTGACAGTGCAGTGGAACATGCTGCCCAGGGAGGTGGTGGAGTTAACATCCCTGGAGCTGTTCAAAAAACATGTAGATGTGGCACTTAGGACATGGTTTGACTGGCACAGTGGTGTTGGACTGGAGCGGCTTAAAGATTTTTTTCTAACCTTAATGATTCTATGAACTGAAATGGGTTTCCAGCCCCGGCTGTGCTCGTTTGGCTCTTGCTTTGGCAAGGAGCATGGAGAGCCCTGCTCAGAGCCCACTGTTGCTCCACTTAAAAAATATTCACAGTGAAACCTAAACTGACATGTTACACACTATGTTACAAATTCTAAACTTGCCCCAGATTTGTCCACAAAATCGTTAGGATTTGTAGGCTGCCAGCCTGCTTGGATTATTTTGCATCAAGCCCATGCAGAAGTTGTAGTTTTGTATGGTTTTGACACGTGCTCTGTTTCTAGTTTGGTTTCAGCTCTCAGTGAAATGTGGGGTTATGACTCTTTCAGTCAAAATGAAAGCGATTCTGATATTCCCCCGTGTGTAAATCCAGACTGCTGAGTTTCCCGTAGCTCGGTTTGCAGATTTCTTTATGAAAAACTGATTAGCTTCTCCACTGTGCGTTTGGCGGAGGCTGCTGGGTTCTGATTGTGAGTTTGGGGCTATAACTTGCCCCATGTGGGACAAAATGCTGTCCTGCAGGGTGGTGGAGAATTGGATGGCAAGGGAGGGAATGGGAAGGGAGCAGGCAGTGGCTGGAGGGATGGAATGTGACCAGGAGAATTGATGGGACCCAGGAGGTTGAAGGGAGAATTAAATGAATGGGACCTTCTGGTGAGTGGGAGACCTGATTTAGGACAGCAAGAGGAGTAAGAGGTGAGGAGCAAGTGTCCCAAGTCATAGTCAAGGTGGGTCACAGCTTGGAAATGATTGAAATGTGTGGGCTGCAGGGAGAGTGAGCGTTTGCAAGCTGGAGGATGAAGCTGAGGTCGCAGGCTGGTGAGTGAATGTGGGATGAGAGCAAATAGAGGGAGAACAACTGGATTTGGGAACACCTGTAAGTAAGAGACCCCAAAATGCTTCTGCAGCCCACACTGAGGAAACCTTTTGGAAAAAGGTAGACTCAAAGGAAGGAGTTTGGGTCCCTGAGCTGAGTAGGAAGATGGCTCTGTCCTTTGTAATGGAAGAGGTACAAGAGAGGAAAGGTTTACCTCCTCATATACAACTTCAGCTCAATTGCCATCAGTGACAGTGATTTTGCTGTTTGTTTTTGTCCAATAACAGCCAAAAAAACTAAACCCACACACCTGGGCCAAATCTGACACAGGTCAGATACCAACTTGAGCTCTTGCTTGCAGTAGTGTTGGGGCTCCAGCTCTGCTCCTAGGGCAGGGGAGATGCCACAGAGCCTACAACCAAAGCACTTGTGAAGTAAAGACTAATTGTTGTGTCTGAGATGGAGGGGTTGTGAACAGGCAGATCCCTCTGTCGAAGGCAGGCATCGTGACACGGCTGATGAGGTGAGATACTCTCAAGGGAAGGTGGGTTGCCTTTTGATCTCTTCTGAGAACCTGGGTTTAGTAACAGCAGAAAACAATTTAAAGCCTCTGTGCCATGCACCTCTTCCAAGCTCTTTTCTGAAGATGGAACCATTTTCTCTGACAGATGATTTTTTTTCCCAGACGTGGCGATTCCGTGCATGCTGAGTCTCAGACTTGTTGAGGAAATGGTTGATGCCGTTGTGACAGTTTGACATTCCTTAGTCGTGGGATGTTTTCCCCCCTTCTTTCACTTCGCCCTTTTAAATGTAACCCTTTCATTTCTCCTCTGTTAAGTAACAAATCTTTTATGGGCACCTTGTGCTGAAGTATTAGGGAAAGCGGTAACCCTCGTGGCTGCAGCTCCTGCCTGTTAGTGCAGCTGTGTGAGCTGAAAGCTTGTTCCCACTCCTGAGGGAAAGGGAGGGATGGGAGAGCGAGTAACCTTGTGGACAGGATGGAGAGAAACACAATTTGAGGTGTATAGTAATGCTGAGGTGAGAGGCAGAATCACTGAACATCATGAGGGGTGTCTGTCACCTCCTTTTTGCTTTCCACCTCTTGAGAGGCTGTTTTATTGCCTAATGCAAGCTGGGGAGATGCTTTCACTCTGGATTGTCTCCTGTGGAAGGAGGATAGGCAGAGCAAGGCTGGTATGAGGTGCTCTCCTTTCTTCTATGCTCTCTTTGGTTACAACAGCCCTCCTCTTCTTGTTTTTAAAGGGGGTTTCCAGAAGCAGCAAGAGCCTGGGAAGTCCCTGGCAGAGCCACTGGTGTCTGAGAGGTGGGTTAGGGATGGCAGGGTGGGAAAGGATCTGATGATTTGTGGAGGTCTGTGACCAAAACCACCTGCTGCTTGCAGGAATGGGAAGGAAGGGGAAGGTGGGTGCAAGCTCGAGGCACTTAGTGAGGTTTGATCTTTGCAGAAGGGCTGTGCCCATGGGATCCTCCCAGCTGAGCACAAAGGCAAACAAAATGCCTGTCTGTGCAATTCTGGTTTTATCAGTAGTCAGCACCATGCGCTTGTAAATTAGATGACACAGGTTCTCATAAGAGCCCTCAGAGATGTCAGATCTGGGACTTCTTTCTCCACTTCACCTAGTAAGTATGGCCACACCAAGCTGTGAAACTCCTTCTGGAGGAGGAAAGTGTGAAGTAACATAGCATCCAGCCCTGCGCGTGAGAGCAATTCTGTAGGTCTTAACCCTGTGCTCTGCTGCTCAGACCCCTCTCTTGATTTCTGTAGTGCCATCTTTGCATGGTACTGATGTGCCAGTTGAAGGGGTTTGTCCATCACTGGCTGATTTCCATCTCTAATGCAGAGTAATTCATGGGACAGGGAGGCTTGGAGAAGTGCAGTTTTGAGATCTGAAGGTTTTTCCATCCTGGTCTTGCCCCATGTGTTTGTTCTTTATGGCAAGGATTGACATAGTGTAAGTACAGAAAGTCTTTGAGGTTTTGTTGGAAGTGCCATTACAGGTAAATAACTGGTCCCAAAGCTCTTGAGAGCAAACGTGTGTTATTTGCTCCCTTCACCCTTCTTCTAAATCATGGTTAAGTGCCCTTTTCAGATGATTACTATCATCAGATTCCAGCTGCAGAAGTTTAAGTAATTAGATACCACCCTTCCCAATTTCAGCCAGGCTCTGTAGAGTGCTTTGAAATAAAAGCTATTATTTAAATCCAGTTTATCTTTCTTCTCCTTATGTATTGTTTAATAGTAGTCTTTTCTCTCCCCAAAGCTAGAGCTATGGGAGGTTCAGGCTACTTCTTCCTGATTATGAAATCTAAAGCCTTCTCAGGGGAGCTGGCTTCTTGCAGGCTTCTGGCTCTCCTCAGTGTCCTTCCTTCTCTTACTCTCTGTTTTCAACTCTGCTTTCCCCTTCTCCTCCTTCCTTTATATTAATAGGCTTCCAGTAGCTTTCAGCTTGCCTGGTCAGTATTAGAGCACATCTTTGGGTGCATTTTCTCCCCTGAAAGGTTTTATTTCAGCATGGTGTTTCTTAGCAAGCCTGCATGACAATGGCAGCGTGTTAGCACTGTGTCCTCTCAGGAAGGGACATCCCAACTTAACACTGTGTGGGAGATCTCTGTAAGTGGGGCCAAAGCACGTTTGGTCCTGAACAAAGCACTTTCACTGTGGAAAGGTAGAGTCACAGCAAGCAATGATAGTTTAAGGGAGATTATAACAAGAACTGAGGAGGAGAGAACCTGTCTTGCAGTTTGCTGTTTGCCCAGAGCTGGTCTGGGGCAGAGGTATCTTCTCCGAGCATCCCCTAGCTGCAGGGTGACTGTTCCTGGTGTGATTTTGAACCTGTCTTGAAACCCCACCTGGAGTATTGTGACCAGTTCTGGAATCATAGAATCACCAGGTTGGAAGAGACCCACTGGATCGAGTCCAACCATTCCCACCAATCTCTAAACCATGCCCCTCAGTACCTCATCCACCCACAACATAATCCTCAACGTAAGAAGGATACGGAACTGTTGGAATGGGTCCAGAGGAGGGCTATGAAGATGATCCAAGGGCTGGAGCACCTCTGCTTGGAGGACAGGCTGGAAGAGTTGGGGTTGTTCAGCCTGGAGAGGAGAAGGCTGCGGGGAGACCTTAGAACAGCTTCCAGTCCCATCCCACCCAAACCATTCTGTGATTCTATTGGGAAGCTTTTTAGCTGTGCCACAGCCCAGCCTGTTCTATTTGCTTTCACGTTATTTCAAACAAGAAGGCAATGGAGAGATAAGCACTTAAAAAGCCTCTGAAGAAACCACCCCACAGTCTTGAGTTTTGCTGCGGACAGCAGTAAACCGAAGAGGCATTAGGAAGAAACTACATGGTTGTGTGTTTATTTGTGGCTGTAGGGCTGCAGGATGAAAAGGAGGTGCTTGGTTTCATTCGGCCTCTTTGCTCAGCGCTGTGGTTGGTTCTGTCTTGCAAAACTTCGCAGGGGGATTTATCAATTGAAAACTCACTTGAGTCGTTTCTCTGATGATAACGAGAAGACTACGCGTATTCTTCCTGTTCTTATTTTCAGTAGTACAAGCTCAGCTTGCCAGCATCCAGCAAAAGGCTGTTTTGAGTGTTTTGTTGGGTCAAAGGTGCACTTGATACCTGGTTCCAAGCAGGGTGTTTGTGTGCAAAATGTACTTTGGCTTTCATGCAAAGCTCCGTGCTCTTGGTTCATTTCATGTGGTTTGGGCTTTAAGTTAAGATTTCTTTTAATGGGAGGAGAGAGAAAGCCATATGACCGGAAAGTTTTGGATTTCATATCTTTAAATCTTTACAGAGCATGAAGAATGGGATTCCCTTGTTCTCCTGCTGTGACGGAGTGAGCCTGGACTTGGGGAAAGGGATGGAGGTGGCAAGGCAATCCGGATAGACCGAGTTGTTTCAGATGGGTGCCTCTTGCGTTGCACGCTTGGTTTGTGTTTATTGGTAGCATGTGGGTTTGAACACAGTTTGCACTTGGTTTTGGGAGAGAGAGGAGGCTGGGAGGGGAAGGAGGAGGGAGTTAATGGAGAGGTATGGTGAAGCACCTCCTGAGGTGAGAATAAGTAGTGAAGGTCTATTAGCAGTTGGTGACAATCTACATGTATTACTTCTGTAAAGATGAGCTCGCAGCGGGTAGAGGAGCGTGCTCCCATGTGGGCTGTTAGAGGCTATCCTTGCATCTTGAGTGGGAGGGAGCACGGGTGTTGCTGAGGCTGGGTTTTTGCTGTCTGCAGAGGGATGAATAGTGGGAAGAAGAACGGCAAGGTGCTTCAGGTGGGATGAAGGAGACTGGCATGGGCTGAAGGTTCCCAAGTCTAAGAAGCACTGGTGAAAACAGTGAGCAGTGATGGGCAAGGTGATGGTGTTCAGTGCTGGGTTTGGACACTTCTCAGTTACGCTCTCATTTCATAAGATTCTACCAGAAAGTGAGGGTTGCTCTCTGGGCAACCAGAGGGTCTGAAAGGAGCGAGGTGATTCTGGATCAGGCCCTGCCTCACCTTGCTCCATCTGGGGGAATCTGTTGTGGTCTCCTCAGTACAGCAGGTGCCTGGTGGAGGAAAGCTGCCTGGTGTGTAGAAATGCAAGTATTTGTGCTGTTGTTGAAGGAAAAATAAACACTGAGCTGACAGGAGATGCTGATAAATGTCCATGCCTTGGATCCCGTGGTATGGTTGAGGCTTGCGTGCTGCATTGGTTAGTACCCCTGGCACCATCTCACTTGTGAATTCTGGTTTCTGTAATACAACTGCTCGGCCACCATCTCTCTAGCAAGAAGCTACAGGACCAACCGGAGAAGCGATTAACCTTGGCTGTGCCCCAGCAGGTCAGCGAACGTGTCAGCCAGTGCCCAAGGTGGAAGCAAACTCTTTTGACCATGTTTACCTTGAGGGAGCGGGAAGATATAGAGTGGAAAATCCCCAAATACAAGGCCAAAGGGAGGGGTTTGAGAATAGGGGTTAAGGGAGAAGAAGAAAAGCGCAGCCTTTGTGGGCAAAGGGGACTTTTTTTTTCCTTCCCTCAACTAAGCCAAGAGCAAAGGGAGTGTTCCTGGAGAAGGGAGCGAGTCTGTGTTGCGGTCAATGTAAGGATATGGTTTCTTGAGAGGCGTTTAGGGAGAGGAAGCAATGACAAGCTGATAAATAACTTCCTTTTTTTTTAATCTTCCCCTGGATCTGTGCATCTCCTGTGTTGCTGAAATCCTGTGTGGAATTTGTCTTCAGTTTCAAGTATTGACATGTCTGGTAACATGGGAACCTACTGGGTGAAGCCTCTTGAAGACTTCGCTGGTGCCTTGGGATTGGGAGAGTGGGTCTGGATGGTTTGGTGGTGGGGTTTGAGAAGCAGGTGCTGCCTGCAGGATGTGCCCTTCGAAGGTTTCCCAAGAGATGCTGGAGATGAAGCACGGGGTGGTGCGAGCCAGCATCTCAGCCTGGGGAGTGTCCAGGAGAGGGAGCTGGACCTGGAGCAGCACGTTTGGGAAATGCTGCATGTGTGTGAGCAATAAATGGCACTTGCTGGACATGGGCCCCGACAGCTTGGGAGGGTGGTGGATCCAAACGCGTGTGGAACAAGCAGGATTTGGTTTGGGTTTGAGAAGCTCCTTGTAGATGAGGGCTGTTTCCAGTGGGATTTAGTTGTGAAACAGTAACGTGCGAAATATCAGCGATGCAATGTCTTGTGAGAAGCTGATGTTTGGGGAGAAAACTCCTTGGAGTCCAAGCTGGATGATCTTTAGATGTGCAGCTCATGCCAACCTGTAATGCACTCTCTGCTGCTTTCAGACTTAAAAAGGCTGCGCAGCATTTTGTACATAGAGTGTGTACTTTTCTGCAATGGCTGTAGTTTGTTTTTCCTAATTTACCCTTTCCTTGTTTATCTTGCAGGCTGCGCAGGGGTCTAATTTAGATTTTTTTTTAGCCAAAAACCTGCATAGCAGTTATGGGCTGGGGCACCATTTAGAGGAGTATTTGATTAGCACTTTAGGAAAACCGTGCAGCAAAGTGCAGTGCTCACCAAGGGGACTCCAGCCCTGGAGTTTCAAGGCAGAGTTGGTCTTTATATATGTATTTTTTTTAACTAGAAATGAAGGTATTAAGCTGTCTGAGACTCAGAAGCATTTTATTTCTGCTGGTTTCGCGTGTCAGGCTTTTGGATTACACAGTTATGCAAAACAGTGATGGTAGAAAAATAAGAATTATCTGAAAATATCAATACATCAAAAGAAATGTGGCCAATGGGTCAAAGGGGGTGATTCTCCCCCTCTACTCTGCTCTCCTGACACCTCACCTGGATTCCTATGTCCAGTTCTGGAATTCCCCACATAAGAAGGATATGGAACTGTTGGAAGGGGTCCAGAGAAGGGCTTCTTCGTGGCAGGTGGAACTGGATGGGATATAAGTCCCTTCCAACCCAAACCATTCTATGAATCCCCTGGAGACCTTTTTGTATACTGGGGTGAGGAGGGGAAACAAGACATTTATTTTTATTCCCAGGACCTGTGGACTTCGGGTTGTTAACTGAATGTCAAAGAAATGGGAATCTAGACCTGAACTCAGCATGTAGTTTCCCGTAAACTTTCCACCAGTGTTTCCAGTGAGAGACACCAACCAGATGGGCACCAGAATTCCTGTTTGCAGAACGACAGATTCCGATAAGGAAAGGAACAGATCTGATCATTAACCAAACAGGACTGGGGNGGTGGGGTAGTGTTTGGCTGGGGGTGAGTTGGGTGGTGGGATGAAAGTGTATGGGGGATAGTGCTGAAATGTTTGGCCTTCGTAATTTTTTTTTTTTTTTGAGAAATGAAGATTACAGCAGTTACAATCTGCAAATTAGTAACTGGAGGAGATTCCTAAAATATGAGATAATCCCTAGGAGCTGACCAATTTTTTTTTCTGTAGAACATCAAATTCTAGGTCTATGATGTGTAATTAAATTGCTTATGTGCTGTTAAAAAAAGCATCTGGCTGTTCTAGGATTGTCCAGTACGAGAGCACAGACACTGTAAATGTTTAGCCTGGAGAGGAGGAGGCTGGGGGGAGACCTTGTTGCTCTTTACAACTACCTGAGGGGAGGTTGTGGAGAGAAGCGAGCTGGCCTCTTCTCCCAAGGGACAGGGGACAGGACAAGAGGGAATGGCCTCGGGCTCCACCCGGGGAGGTTCAGGCTCAACATAAGGAAAAAATTCTTCACAGAAAGGGTCACTGGGCACTGGATCTGGCTGCCCAGAGAGGTGGTTGACTCACCTTCCCTGGAGGTGTTTAAGGTGCAGGTGGATGAGGTACTGAGGGGCATGGTTTAGATATTGGTGCGAATGGTTGGACTCAATGATCCGGTGGGTCTCTTCCAACCTGGTGATTGTATGATTCTGTGATATGGAAAAAAGTAGCAATTTAGAGGACAGGAAGATATTAAGACAGTATTTCCAGCCTACCAGGATATGAGAGGATCCAGTGGGTCAACCTATAGCAAAATGCTGTCTTTTGCAATTGTGATGGACAACCATCAACATTGATTCTAGTTCTTAAAAGTGGCCTGGAGGAAAGCTAGTGAGGGGCTCTTGATCAGGGAGTGCAGTGATAGGACGAGTGAGAAGGGTTTTCAGCTGAAAGAGGGCAGATTGAGATGAGATCTTGAGAAGAAATGTTCTGCTCTGAGGGTGGGAAGGCCAGGCCCAGGTTGCCCAGAGCAGTGGTGGCTGCCCCATCCCTGGAGGTGTTCAAGGCCAGGTTGGATGGGGCTTGGAGCCCCTGATCCAGTGGGGGTGTCCCTGCCCATGGCAGGAGGTGGAACTGGATAGGCTTAAGGTCCCTTCCAATCCAACCCATTCAAATGATGCACAAGGGTTTAAGCTCATTAGCGATATTTTGGAATGTTAAGTGCTTTCAATATAGGGGGAGTAATCCAAGACTTGACAAGTGCACTGATAATATTAGGGGAAAATGGAGATGTGTTGTCCTCTGATGTGACAGCATCACCTTGCGGGCACGATCTGCTGTAGGTTATTTGCCTTGGGAGCAGCAGATATTGTAGATCACCATCAACAACAAACCCCATGCTGGAGCTGTTGTCACATTGCAAAGCTTTTTGTGAAACTTGAAGAGAAAGAGTCGGGAAGCTCAGTGGTGTCTTTGGTGCCGCAGAGCTGAAGGGAGCGGTGGGTGCTCCTCTGGCTTATTCAACCTTGCCCCTCAGTACCTGTGCAGGAGCTGAGGGCTTGTACTCTCCAAATGCTTGTGTAGAAAGGAAACTATGTTAAACGGTTGAAATGACTCTGTTACTTGCACTTGTACTTAACTGCAGTGCAGTTAAGATGTTCGGCTCTGCACTGGGAGATGAATCAGGTATGTGACCACCTGAGGGTCATACAGAGCCTGACTTATTCTGATGCTGGGTCAGGTCACTCAGTGGCAGAGAGCTTTTCCCAGAAGCCTGTTGCCGAGTTTGCCTGAAGCGAATGCCGTGTCCCTTATGGCTGGAAGGAGAGAATTAGCTCAAAACAGACTCTCTGGCATTTCCTGGTATGAAGGCAGAGATGCTATTTGTGGAATTCCTCTGCCTTCTGCGTCGTGGTTAATAGAAGTGACTGTGTTGTGTTTTAGTGGAGATGAGGTCATGTGAATGAATTCCTTCTCCGAGCATTAATGTTCTTCTGTAACTCAAATACGTACTTCAGCCTGGATGATTTCTAACACTGTTGTTTTTTTTCCCTTCCTTGTTTTACTCTAGTTGTGGCCTTTCTGGTGGCATATCATCAAAACAAGCAGCTGATCGGAGAGAAGGGGCTGCTCCCTTGTAAACTGTACCTGCAGAATGTCAAGAAGTACTTCAAAGGGAAGATAAACCTGGATGCTCTGAGCTATGCGCCAACAATCATCTGGTTTCTGGACTGGTCAGACATGGACACCACCTTGGACAGCCTCTCCCTGTTTGGCCTGGCGACTTCAGCCTTTGTGTTGGTAACTGGATGTGCAAACATGGTCCTCATGGCTGTTCTGTGGGTCCTCTACCTCTCGCTGGTCAACGTTGGCCAGATCTGGTAGGTGAACAATCTCTCTGCTTTGATTTTCTCTGTAACCTCTTGCTGGTTTTACTATATGTTGGCCTTCTTATTACCATTTGAGGTTGGAAGTCTGTTAAGGAACGATGTAGGAATGTGAGTTAAGGAAAGCATTTGGCAGAAATGAGTTATGGATGTACCCCTGCTCTTTCTTACCTGGAATATCTGTCCTGATTTCTGTTCTCCTTTGTGAGC
>WAAB01003115.1:50570-93904 GCA_013389865.1 Piaya cayana | reverse complement strand
GCCAAAAAGAAAAGTCAAACTATAACAATTTGACAGGGTAAATATTTAATAACATTCAAAGACCATTCTTCCATAACCAAAATATTCTAAAAAATCCCACAAAAACTTTAAAGAGAACTCATACTCATAAAAAAATAATTCTTGAAGAATAGGAAAAAAATCTCTTTAGTAGGTTAGACCATGTTAGTCCAAATATTAGGGTGATTTCTGTGACTATACCTTATTTTCTTACCTATCATGGGAGAGTAATAGCAGCAGAAGAATGTTGCTCTAAAATAAATTGGGGAATTTATTCCATCTTCTGCTTTGATTTGATATTTTGTCTTAGCTTATGAAACACTTTGCTATAATATGATAGTATTGGGGTTTTGGTTTGTGATTTTTATCTTTTAATTGAGTTCCAGACATCCAAATTACTAATTTATAAGTGCTTCTGTAATTTAAAAATAAAATAAATAGGCTGTTTGTAGCTCTCTGTATTTCTAAATACATTTATCTACTTCTCCACATCACATTGTTATAAAAAATCCAGCAAAGACTGATAAGCTACAACTTGAAAAATTTTATTTTTCTACTTTTTGAACCTTAATTGCCTGAGATTTTAAGCTCTGCAACAAAACTATCTCTCTTTTCAATCATTCCAATTAATGTCCCAGCTGTTTTTCCTTTTAAAAATTCAGTTCCCATAGCATAAATGAAGCTACAACGGATTTCAGTTGCAGCACTTGGAAGTTATACTTCTTATGAGCAATTCATGTAGACGGATTAGCTCTTACCATTGCCAGTACACAGCCTGCTGAAACGCAATAATGATACATCTGGTAAATTCCTCTAAGCTGCAAGTGAAAAAATATAATTATATATGAGGAAGAGCTTAGTGTTGTCACTATTCTTGGAATTCAAGGAGGGAAAATTTCACTTTCCTCGTAAATATCCACAGAAAGCAATTAAAATATTGTTCTTAGTTGTCCTAACAGTCCATAGGGTACCTCTTCGTGCTAGCATGTGAAGAAAGATGACACAAATGCCACATTGAATTGAACAACTTGCCCTAGAGAAGCTGTTTGGCAGGGAAATTTTGTGCTGCCCAAGCATTCTTGTTTAGACAGAAATTTTAGATACTACAGTTCCAAATATGGGTTTAGTTGTCTCTACAATAAGGTGTGCTTTGTTTGTTCATAGTTACTGCATTACTGTAACTCTACAACATGTGCTACTTGAAAGTCTCTGCTACTGTCATAGGAAGTCAGACCATTTCATACTGCATTGGACTTCATAGAATGAACACTGTAAGCAATTTCAGCTTTTCTGCAGAAACTTATTTGAAAAAATACATGCTGAGAAATTGCTTCAAAGGAGGGAACAATTTCTGACAATCTACATTTTGAGAGATGCACTGGCAACCTCAAATGCGAAAGTACCTGGCTTCTGAGCTTGCTTCCACTGTTTATGGTTTATTCCAATGGTAATGTTTAGGATACCAGGTATCATTATTTTACGTATTATTTTACCTTTTTTGGAAAAAAATGCTGGACTCCCTTTAGAAAATGACTGGTCAAATGGAATATGTGTAACATTATATTCTGCAAGAAGCTTTTCAGAAAAGCCTTTGCTTACGATGTGAATAAATATTTTCTGTGTGTAACTTACTGCCAAAACTTAGTGGCAAAAACCAAATGACTCATTCTGCATCAGCGGCAATTAACTACAGAAAAAGGCTGAAGACTGAAATTCCTTTTTCTGTGATGGACTGACAGTGCAAGAAAATGGAATTTCCAGTAAATCCACCCAGTTTAGTCTCAAAGATCTTGTTTTGATGAGTTACACATTTTTTTAGAATTGTACTTTTCAGTTTGCCTTTGTACTTTTTAGACATTTTATTCTTCCTTTTGCCTCCCTGTTTCTGATATTTCTTTCTATATAAATAGAATTTATCTACAGTAGGTAGTAATCTTCCCAGTCTTTAGTATATGGTGTTTTGACATAGTTTTATGTGAGTCTGCTTCTCAAAAATATTGCTTTTTTTGAGAAGATCCAACACAGTCCCAGTGTTTACAGACTCACAATGTTTAAAAAAAAAAACCATGTGGGTTTATGTCGCAGTCCTGCACACTACCTTTTAGACTGTATTAAATCCACTGCCTCCAGATACTGCATTGACAAGATACTGCCTTTCCTTATGTCCAATACTTCTTTTTAGGCACAGATGTCTTTCTCCATTCCCATTTTTAATTCCATAGACTCCTGTCTGAGTACTTAGGTTCTAATTTCTTCCCCTAACAGTTTTTGTTCCATGGGCTTTTTGTTCTTTATCCAGGAACCTTTGCTTCGGAGTCTGTGTAATGTACTGGTTTGAAATCCCAGTTTTCAACCAGAGGCTGCTTATTCATATATTTACTGAATTTTAAGATTGCAATCACAGATTTTTAACTGAAGTGTATTTCACTGGGTTTTAGCAAAATTACTTTGAGGAATGTAGTGTCCCTATTTTAAATATCTCATCAACAAGGTTTTGTGAACTATTACAGGTTAGCAGAAGCTGTGTTGCAATTTTGTGACTGTAGCAATGACAAGCTACATTTCATTGATTAAATGAGCTATATGATGTTGCTTATTATTTTAAAATGGAAAATAATTTATTTTTTATTACTTCAAAGATAATATTCCCAGAAGGAAGAAAATGAGAAAGTGGAGTGGACAGAGTACATAGACAGCTGTGAAGAATGTATAATGAAGATGATCATCTATGTGCAAAATTTAATTTTCTCAAAATGTAGTATTTATACACTTCTGTTTGTACTTACATATTCAAATTTCGCTTCAAAATTAAACATACTTGCCCTTCAAAAGCAAGTTAATGTTCCACAACATTTTTCTGGTCAAACAAGTAATAACATCACGAGAGGGAACAAATAAAACAAATAACTTCTGAAATATTTCTTGAGATGCTACTGATCTGTTTCAAGATTTTGAGTCAATGGGAGCACCTAAACTTCTACATATAGGTGTGCATGCATTGTATAGCATGTCAGAATTAAACAAGTATCTGAAAATTTAATAGAGAAATTATTGCTCCATTTGATCTTAAAGCTGACTTCTAACCTTACACTGACAGATTTCTCTAATTGTGTCTCTGTACAAGTTCTCTCTTACCTTCTCCCAAACACCTTTCATTATGTAGGTGGAGTAGACAAACTAGGGAAAACTAATGAGATACGTGCTTGACAAAGGCCTAGGAAAAATGGATAAGCAAGTATTTGTTCTAGTTTTGAGCATCATTGCACTGGCAGAAGATGGAACCAGGTTCTTCAGTGAGTAAAAGTGGGGGATGAAAAAATACTTTAGAGCTGAATGAATACAATTCTCTTGGAGTAAAGACGATGAAATAGAGACATTTAGTGGCAGTATAACTATATGATTCTTCTCAGTCAGAAGTTCCTGTTCTGGAAACTGTTGTCCTCTAATTTATCAGAGACATCTTTTAAGTGTCACATTGAAAAGCCAGTCTTATTCCCTTATTATAAGTGGAGGGGACATAATCTCACAAAGGTTTTGTTTGATCCTGCTTGCTTTATTTTTAATTTCTATGACAGCTGCCTGGAAAACCTGGAGGACATCTGTTTTGTTTACACTGGAAACAGACAAAACACTAATGATGATAAAGTTACAGAGCCTTCTATGTACTTTTTAAAGGTGAGAAGATGCTCCAGCTTGCGACTACCAGATAGTGGGGAGTAGTGAACCAAAGACACTGTATATTGTGACTCCTAAAATCAGAACTGTCAGAGTATTACCAAATAGCATACTATTATTGAAGCGTTGAGGCAAAGGTCAATGATGTGTACAGGTACCATAGGCAGGTACTAGATTCTCATTCTCTTTACTCATTCCTTTTCAGCATTTAGCTTTTCTGGTGTCCTAGGCAAAGGACTTCATACTAGAATTAATAGTAGAAATATGGTTGTGTGAACCTTCTGGTTTTTCCTTACATCCTGGATTTAGCTCCTTAGTACAATCTAGTACTAGGACACATGTCTTTACAAGGGACATGTCAGCTAGACCAAAGGAAAGGAAAAGAGAATGCAACTTGTCTTGCTCCATTTCCCTTCTCTGTTGTAGGAAAGAGCCGACAAGGAGAGCTGACTAGTACTGGCAAGGATAACTGATAGCAGAGGTAAAAGTCTAGTGGGACCAGCAACTGCAGAGCACAGTTGGGCCCAGAGTCACAGAGCGGGGGATACTGCTGATCTTAGAGACTTAAAGTGAAATCTAGTAGTATAGGAACTCATCATACAATATGTCAAATTGTAAACGTGGAGTAAAGCTGTTTGGAGGCAATAAGGCTGTAAAAATTACATACGAGAAACTATGCAGGATGTTCTAGAGAGGAACTGGGGGGGGATAGTATAGGTTATGCACAGCAGGCACAAAGGAACTCAATTACAAAAAAAAAAAAAAGATGCTCTTGACAAGAATTTGATTTACTACAACCTCATCTGCTGAGAAAGCTTTTGTAGATCATGATTCCAAATCAGTTTTATATTATAGGGAATTTTCACTGTACTGTTAGAACAACAATTATTTCTTTTACACCTCATAATGCTCAAATGCAGGGAGGAGAGAGTTAATGAGAAGTTTTTCTTGCTGTAACTTTCCTGTTTTGGAAAGCTGTCAGGAAGGGAGAAGAAAGGAAATGAAAAATACTGATATAAAGCAAGGATTTAGCTTCTCTACTTAGTCAAGATCACTGACAACTTGAGGTCTCTATTTGAATTTATCAGGACAGTCAGCCCTGCAGGACCATTAAAAGCAAGTCTTAGATGCTTATATAACTAGGCTGTCACGTTTTTGTGTACGTTTTTGTAGCAGAAGTTGTGATAGATCAAACCATATACCTTGAACTGGCAAGTGTGTATTTTTGTTCACTGCCCTGTAACTCTATGCCAAATTCAAAATTATATTTCTTTTACTTTCCAATAAAAAAAATTCCTGTTGTATATTTTATTGCACAGTCTACAGTCCTATTCCATAGGTAATCAATACAGAAGACCTTCTAAAAGTAGGTTTTGCAACCATTCAGTAAGGACTAAGTCTTACTGCAGTAATGAAAAAATAAGAGACACAGTTCCTTAATGCTACTCACTAGTTGCCAGAAAACCTCTTTACAAATGCAATTAACTTACAAGACTAAATGCTTACAAACATTGTAAAAAAAATGTTTTCTGGAGAGTAAACTGTGGTCTTTCAACCCTTTAAGAAAAAACATCACACTGTGCAGATTTTTTATATTTATTTTCTGCTTCTGTGGAGCAACAGGCTTCTTCAGTTTCATTTTGGCAACTGCCAAAAGATTTCTTTCGCATCCTAGGATTTTCTGAGGTATTTGTTCAGCCGATTTACCCTTTTTCTTTTTTTTAGTGTACCTGCCATGACAAAAAAGCTTATGAACACAAAGCAGTGCAATTACTTCTTTTCCCAATCTTTCTGTTGTTATTTTAATGATTTCTGCACAGAGAAAGAATGCTCCAAGGAACTGTTCCACAAGATACATCGTGGGGGTTATTTTCAGTTCTCCAGAACAAAATAAAAAAAGAAAGGTTTTACTGAATGCATATTTATACTGTATATTTATTTCACCATCACAAATAATGGATATAGGTACTGAGAAGAAACAGCTTTCTTCCACATTGGAAAAGTTAGTTGATGATCAGTCTTCTCTTTATAATGTATACACTCACACAAAGAAGAAATAAGAACTAGAAAAAAAAAAAAAGGAGAAAAAAAAAAGAAAAAAGGAATAAGAAAAATGAAGATGTAAGAAACATTGCAGAAGTATTAAACATTTTTTCTTTAGTGATCTTGTTTCAAAATGTAACTAAATGAATCTTCAACCATCCCAGGTCCCCTGTTTCCAGATCAACTCTTAGAATGTACAAATTTCATTTCTATAGGCTTTTGTATTAGGAATAAAACAAACCTTTAAACCAAACGTGGTGCATCATGTTGACATAACAAATGTGGACATTAATTAAAGAGCAGCAGAATCCAACAGAGAAGTTTGCCCTCCATCTGCTTGACCTGAGGTAATAACAATGTTCCTTTAACTAGAGCTGACAGATTTTCTTGTGTTAGTCCTGAATTGCTAAAGTTGCCACCCTCAGTATGAATAACCATAACCATATGTGTGACATCATACAAAACAGGCAAGCTACAGTTAACTATTCATATAGTTTTCTGTCTTCTCTTTAGTTGTTTTTCTTCTGTGATACTAAGGTCCAGACATGCAGATCAGCTGCAGGCTAGGATTCTGAACCTTAGAAACATACCTAAACCTTTTAAAAATTTCTAAGTCTAGATGCCCTATATGTCTTGTATTTTTTTCACCCAATTAATATATAAAGTTTCTATCCTCATCAACCTTATATTTCGAATAGCAAATTAAAAAAAAACAGAACACCCAAGCCCAGCCCTATAGAGATACTGGAGATGACTGCAATTCCTGTAGCTAGGAAGTATAAGGACATGGCCTTCAAAATCCAGTAGGCAGAGTACTTGAAGTCAGATGAAAAAATTGCCATAGACTTCACGTTTAACAAATCAAGAACCAAGGAAACTTTTGAACTTGCTGGGCAAAAACACGTCTCTATTTTCTATTAGCATGTTACGTTCTTCACATTTTTGAAAGAAAACTGTCCAGTATCTCAAAGACCTTTGCAAGAATGTATGAATTGCTAGTCTGCTAGAAAAAAAAGTACTTCAAGGCAGTTTAAATGTTACCTGTATCCATCTTGAAGGTTCTTTATGCTCCTGCAATGGTGTAGCTCTAGTAAATGGATGAAAAACAGCCACCAAATCTCAGAATTAATATGATGAAATGCAATTAATAATATTTAATGAAAAAGATGTCATTTGAGAAACATGCATATCCTAGTGTTTCACTGCAGGTTTTTAAGCATAGAGAAATCCCATAGTAGCTGTAAGATAAAAATGGGAGACAAATATAATGAAATCAAAAATATAAGCATGATCAAGAGTCCATTCTGTGGCCAATCCTAGTTAGCAAAGTAAAATGTGATAGGATTATACACTAAATTACAATATTTTCTGGTATGACAAGACCAAATGTTCCCCAACATATCACAAGTTGGTAACTGTAAATACTGAAGCAACGAAAGCAATGAAACAAGTTATACTCAACCATATAATTTACTCATCAAGCAATTTGAAAGACTGTTTTATCCACTGCCTCATTATGGACCTGATGGCAGATGATTTTCACTTGAAAAAAACCACAACTTTAACGCTTTTTCCTTTGTCACAATACACAGAATTCCTCTGATGTAAAATGAATTCAGACAGTTTAAAAGAAAAGGAAAAGGAAAGGAAGAAAACTTTTCTGTTACTTGTTTGTTTTCTCTTTATTTTTGTTTGTGGTTTGATTTGATTCCACCTACTTGCCCCACTCCCAGCACCCCCCCCACCCCAAATCCAGCCAGCCCTTGGAATTGATTTTTCACTACAGTAAATTCCTTTAAATTATCTATGTTCCTCAAACTCCTCATTTTTTTGATGACCATTACACAAGACCAACCTCACAAGTTCAAGATTCTAAATCCAGATATATGAGAGTGAAATATGAGTGAAATATGTGAGAACAGTTTAAACTCAGGGCACTCCTTTTATAAATGCTCTTATTTATGCACCAGCTCTTCAACGAATGCACATGGATATCAAACAATATTTTTAAAGACACACATTTTTAAACTAGCCCCTTCTCCTCTGCCCAATTTAAAGCACCGACTTCCATGTTCTAACAGAATAGATCTCAACCTCTGTAGGCAGGAAAAACAAATTATACAACTAGGTGAATTGAAATTGTGGTTCCCTGGTGAGCTGAAGTGCTATATGAGAACATCACAAATACCCTTCATTCTTATATTTAGGTAGGAAATAAAATATTATCTGGGTAAGTTATTCTAAAATAATTTTTTAAAAATTCTTTTCATGTTAATACAGAAGTTCTGCTTTTTGTGATTTATAGTTCTTCATGTTGCCATTGCACTGAACAGTTCTTTTAGTTGAATGATTTCATTTTCTCTTCCTTAGTTCTTTGTTCCAAACTTTTGTTTTGGGGCAGGAGAGAACAAGAAAAAAAGTCAAAGCAATTATTTTGTATCATTTTTTTAATATACAAACATTACTGGTTTGTATTCTTAACTCTTCCTGAAGACTTATTCACGTTCCAAGGCCTTAATTTATTTATTATTTTAATAGTCTAAACTATTAAATCTTTCGAGACTTGTTTGGAAGAAAAACCAAAACAAAATCCTATATCTGCATGTTTTGGTACAACATTACATAGGAAATTTTAAAAATTGGTTTTGTTGCTGGAATTGGCTGAGGAACAGACAATAGTTTTCTTGGTCTGGAACTCTGATGTCAATATGAGTTAAAATATTCTCACTGTCTCCCTGATCACTGCTGCTTCTGCCTATCTTCTTATAAAGATTATGCTTATGCTTAGTAAAAGAAGAAAGGAATTAGTGATGCTCCTCTCATTTCCTGTCTTCCCACAGATGGTGATAAATTCAAATTCAGACTCCATTAAACCTGAGTAGAGAAACCCAGCAGGTGGCTACGCTAATGGAAAATCCTGGCCTTGGAATAATGGGAATTGCAACCGACAGCTCTTCTACACCACAAAAAAGATGATGTATTCCTATTGACAGTGTTGCATTTGAGTCCAGAAGGCTGATCTGATAGTTCAGTCCAGGCACAAGGGAGGCAGAAAGCCCCATGGGTATTTTTCTTGGCTATACCACTGTAATTTTTGTCATCTGAACCTTCTATTACAATTCATTGTACTAATCCCATATAAGTTGGAGGGAGAGGAGGAAAAAAGCCAACCCCTTCTGCATTTGGCCTACAGGCATACATTTGTTCTTTTTTTCTTGGAGTAAAGGACAAATAAAGGTTGACACACAATAGCATTTCCAGCCGCTTCTGTATTTTTAATACTGACATTCTTGGCCAAAGTGCTTTTAGTGTTTCCAGACAAGCCCATCTGAGAGAGTTTGTGTTAAAAAGATGCATAGATTGCCCTGAAGGTGTAATGCTTTATGTTCAGCTATAATTTGTGCACAAATACTGTATTCATAGTGCTTTTTTCCAGTGGATTTTTTTCCCCTTTGTTTAAATCCAGGGACTATAATAGCAGCAATACTGTGACTCTCATTTGGGAAAGTGGGTGGGCAGACCTATAGACTGCATCTTGAATTTAAAGTATATCTTGAAGTAATATTTTTGAAGAAATATTTTTGTTTCTTTATATCGTGTCTGTGTTTTTAAGTGCTCTATTGACAATTTTTATGTGCAATATATTGTGGTCTTTAATCCTGCTGTATACATTTTCCCAAGCTTTTAAACTCTGAGTTAATAAAAGGGATGAGTTGCCAAGCAAAGAAAAATTGAACATACTTCACTTTTGCATTACTAATCACAAGATTGTATATGTTACGCTTAATTGTACACAGTGCTTAAATTTGTACCAATTAAAAATAATGCACAAAAGAAAAGGTAGGAGGCCATAAAATTAATGTTTCTAGTAATTTTAAATTACTCTAAAAATTGTTTTGAATGTTATTTCAGAGTAACCTCAAAGAACTCTTCCGTAAATCTCCATTCCAAACTAAGGAATTTCCACAACAGATTGTTTGGAGTGTTGTCAGTGGAGTTCATGAAACATATGATTTGCAAAAATTGTTGTATTAACTTACAGAATCTAGAAATGACACCAGACATTCCAGGTAATGTCTCTATAATGATATTTCCAAAGTCAATTGGTTTTTTTCAGCTTTCAACCCAGATAGGATAATATATTGACTAGGGCATTATGAAAGAAATGTCTTCAGCTTTTGATTTTCTTGTTCCTCTAGTACAAAGATTTCTTCCTTGTCACTAAATTATATGTTTCAAGTCAAAATTAATTTAAGTACTTAACACAGACAAATATCAGTAATGAACAAGTACAACAAATATGGTTAATATATCAAAGTTTTATAAGGTTTCATGCATGACAGAACCATTAATTCCTGGTCACCATATAAGATTTTTACCACTCATGAAGCCCAAAGGTTTCAGTTAAACTGGTAACGATATTTGCTGTCTTAAATGGAGAACAGAAGAAATTGTACTTGAAACTTTGGTTTGATATTGCAGCAAATTGCTAGGTAGATATGAAAGTCATCAAAAACTTTGCCAGTATCACCTGAAGGTTTTCACAGATGGTCTTTTTCATTATAAAACTTCTGAAGACACAAGTACCAGTCCTGGAAGAGACTTGGTATCAATCTGCTCTCTTACACAAAATCAGTGAGATTGTAGCTATACTATGATGGTACTAAAAGATGGAGTCTGCCATTTTAGCTTTTTTTCTAATTTTAAATAAACTTTATGGCTTGCAAACAGAATCTTATTTCAAGGATGGGAAAATCTAACATCACCAAACCAATCTTGTTATTTCTTTGCTGAAAAGAAAGAAAAATATACTATGAGTTGTCTTCTTCAGTCACAGCACCCCTCCTTTCCTTTACACTGTTAACATTTTACTTACAACCATGTATGCACAACACAGTTGGGGGTAGGGAGACTTCTGCAATCTTTTCCTGTACCTATCACTACCAGAATGTTTAAAAGTTCACTGTTTTATACAAAGTACCCAATGAATGCACAATGTCAAGGTGCAGGCAATACTCTGTGTTTTCTGAGGAACAGCTCATATAACTGTCAGAGTAAAACTAAGTATGGAACTAGAGCATAGGACAGTGCTATCTCATTTTTGTATCCTAAAGTGAGGGGACATTGTGCATAACTGTGAAAGTGTGACTCTTAGGAGAGACCTAAAATGAAAAAATGGTAGTATCGAAGATAGGCCAAATGGCAATGCTTGTATTCTGATATGAACATCTTATCAAAGTAAAAATCGTTCATATTCCCATATTAGTGATATATCCTATTATGATGGCTGACTCTGTCTTGGCTTAGACAAAGTGTTGTCTGATAAATAGACCTAATGCAATAGATGTCTGTCAGGAGCATGCAACAGCAAAGTGGAGGCAGATGTTTGGCTCTCTTTGGAGCTCATCAGCACAGTTCAACTGCTTTACCTGTGAGATGGGTTCAGCCTCTAGTCTAGACACAGAGAAGCTCAGTAATTTGAGACTAACTAGAGATAAACGAATAATTTGTAGCAGATAATACACTGAAGAAAATTTAACCTTGTGTTCAGAGAATATCTGAGTAGATCATGCTTTTACTCATGTTCATCAAACAAACAATTAAAAGCAGTCTTTGGAAATATGCTTTTAGGTAAAGTAATCAAATATGCAGAATTTAAAATGCTTTTTAAATTTTTTTCTTTCAAGTCGGAGAAGGTGGGTGCTGAAACTTTGATTGCTAAAAGGCAAGAACATTCACACATCCATGGGAAAGGTTTGCTGTGTATTCAGGTATGTGATAATTTCAGGTTCGATTGTTATTTGTGGAGCTTTGGAGGAAGCAGCTTCCTACACGCAGAGCTGCAGTGTGAGGTGAAAGGGCAAGAACACAACCTGACTTAGCTGCTTTTCTCAAATGTATCAAAGAAATACCTTCTCCCCAGAGGTGTTGGCACATAACTTACACTTCCTGAGTCTCTTGGGAATCTCTGCATTGTCCTTTTGCATATATGTAATTCTGCCTACAGGAGAATTATGGATTTAGATGAGGTTTTGGTTATGCAAAAATTCTCAAATGTCAATGACATTTTAAAATTTTCATTTCCCAGGAGATGAGAATTAGAGATGGGAAAGATCTGGGTTCATCTGGTTCATGTCCCTGCAAGTGCAAGATTGCTGCCTACAGTTAGATTTGTTAAATAATTAATTGATGGTAATTTATCTGATTAATTAGAACCTTTTGGTTAAAATAAATTATTCAAATATATTCATTATCTGACCAGTTTTGGAAGTGGCTATGTAGTTTTCTGAAAATAGTGTGCAGATTATGCAGTATTACCACAATGTCCCAGGCAGAATCATAGACTTACTGTGCTATGACCTGTACAAATGTATACAGGAAAACATAGTCCTTGACATGATATCTTTATAGTCCAATTAAAGACAAGTGATTAAAACACACAGTAGGAGAGAAGGAAAGACAGTGACAAGAGTGTAATTCATGAAACTTCAGAGGTTAGCTGCATATGTGCTCTACTTATTTTGAATTACGGGTATTTTAAACATGAGTTTTACTGCTTATCGAATTTGTGTGAACATTACTGCCTCTCTTGTCTAAAGTCTGGCTGACTTCTTAAAGGTATAATAGTATATGTTTTCAACAGGAGATTTTTATATTCAAATCACATACATTCATAATCCTGACACATTCACTCCTTTACCCTGAAACTCCACGTGCCAAGTATTTCCACTTCACAAAGTAATGTGCCTTTGGGAAGAAAGACTTGATACAAAATCCTTTGACTCCAGTAATTTTCAATGATTTGCACAATATCCAAGGCTTTTCATCTCCAGAAATTTGGAGGGGCACAACTTTAAGCCAAATTCAGCATCTACGGAAAACATTTCCTCCTGAAAGGAAGTTGTATGAAGCTTTGCTGAGCCTTGGCTAAAAGTCTAATTTTGACATTAGGTCAGAGCTTAAGGTAACTGATAGGCTGTTTGATGGATTCTTAAGAGTTTCTAAAGCTCTTCTGCACCACTTTTCTGGATTTTACCATAAATCATTGGCTTCCCACTCCTGATGTCACAGTTCTGTAACAGCTCCTAGTGCCTACCTCCGCCTAACCTTAAAATAGACCATGCCTTCTGGCAAGAGGCAGAAGCAGGAGTTTTACTGAAAGGCTATGTTTAAGCACAATGGGTGAAGAGCTGCTGCAGTGTCACTGCTGAAGGGGAGGTGAGAATATCACAAACATACTGAAGATCCAGGACAGAGAGTTTGGTATAAATAATCTCTATGGTTTGCTTGAAAGGGCAGTGGTTATACAGCTTTCACAGAAGACTCTCCTTCCTCGCTTTTTTGCCAATTTCAGTCATCTTTACTTTACTTCCACTTCATATTATAGATGCAGAAGAGAGAATAAAAGGCCTGTTCTTCTGGATGATAAAATAGGAAAATATGAAACATTTATTCACATTTGAAATTAGTGTTAATGGAAACACTGGGAAAAGAAGGTCTTTTGTCTAGCAGTAATGTTATTTTACACTTATTATGCAGTACACAGTATCTTTCATCCAAAAAATTCCCCAAATACTCAGCATACACAGCTAGTTTCACCTAGGTGAACAGAGAATAAATAGAATTTTAACATATTTCTTAGAGGTCATTTTAATTGGGTGAGCCACTTAAATGTCAGGAAAACAAGTAAAGAAAGAACACCTAAATATTGAATGTGTCTATGTACAAAATCATACATATTCTGCATTTAGAAGACATTCTGGCAAAGAACAAAAAGCGGTAGTATATACATTCCTACCTCCCACAACTTCCCTGAAGAAGCAGAAGTAGCCCTGGTAAATGCCTACTGAATAGAATGATAACTCATATTTTTGTAAGACGACACAAAACCTATGAATATTAATTTCAGATCTGATTAATGTATCTTAACTAAACACCATGCTCTGGGAAATAGACCTAAGCCAAATTAGTAATTTATGTAATTTTTGTTATTTTTAGGTAATATTTCCAGTGATTCTAGTGAATCTTATGTTAATTTGATCTCAACTCCTTTGTCTGCTACTACTCCTTTTCCTTTCTGTCTTTCTCTTTTACTTTTCTTCTTCTGCAGACTAGTCTTCCCTTAATCTCTCATCCTTTGCCATCACAGACTTTACTTTTAGTCTTCTCTGAAGGCAGTAAGATTTACACATTAGCTCTCAATGACAGCTTCCAGGAAACTAAATTGGAATCCCTGTTTCTCACCTAATATGTTTCATTCCAGATGTCAACCAGAATTTTAGTTCTAAGAAACTTGTTACTGTGAGGGACTACACTGAGATAGAGAAGGTCTAGTCAAAAACATTTGAGGTAGCTCTGGTAAAGGACTTCCAGGCTGGCATTGATATTCTCTGTGTAGCAAGAAGAGCAAGCAAAGTAGTCGAATAATTGTGCCCTCCACTTCCTAATATTTATATGGAGATGCAGCATTTCTGTATTTATAAAAGGTTTTTAAGTGTCAGAATGCCTGTCTATCTCTGCTAAGCCTCTCTAAAATAGATTGTGAAAGAAGATGAAGCAATATGTACATTGTCATGTGTTTTTGTCCTGTTTCTTTATTATGATAACAGCTGAAGATCTTGCAGTGAAAACTGCTTCCCAGGGATAAATCTCAAAGATCATGCAATAATATTAATAAATCTAACTAAAAGATATATCAAGCAAAACTTGCATATAGAATCAGATTTATTAACATACACCCAGTGTGCAAATGAATTCTTGAACTTAGGTGAATATATATAGCCGTTTGATTCCCCATATGCTCTTGTCTGGGCCTCCACTGTTATAGTGCTGAGTTAGGCTAGAATTCTTAGTAAAAAATAAGACTTTCCTAAAGCAGATCAGCAATTCTGCCACATTATATGACTGCAGTATTTACAGTCTATAGACAATAGAGCACTCTATTGTAATTGATTTTTCTTTCATAGTCTCTATCTCCAATCCTTCTGCAGTGGGATTTTGCTTGTGAAAATCAGATTAGGATTTGCCTAAGTGCCAGGGCAGTTAAATACTACAAGTTAAAAAGAGCTGGGAACATAAACAGCAGTAGCTCCTTTAACAAAGTATACCCTAAATGTCTTTGCTTATGTCAAATTCTAAATTCATCTGAATTGAGAACTAAGTTGATAGGAAACTGTCTGTTGAAATGAAAGAGCATTCCTTTTTTGTGTGTGAGTAACTTTTTTTTAATTATTATTTTTATTTTATTAGACAAATGTAAGCAGGTCCTAAATTTCATGCGTATATTTTGATGTTCACAAAAATTTTATGTAATTTAATTTTTATCTCCTAAAATATCTGTCTTTGTGTTGAAATTCTAAAAGACTAAGAGCAGTTAGTTGCTAAGAAAAATTTTACAAATGTGGCAAGCTCAAGATTCAAAGTAAAAGCTGTGATTTAGATACCTGAAATATTTTTTCTGTCTTAGGAAGAGGAAAAGGGAATCCTTCAACAGGGGCAGGAAAAACACTTTGCATTATTCAGGTGATAGTAATTTCTCTGTAGCTTATTTGCATAATTTTCAACATTACTTGAAGGAAACACTTTCTCTAAAGAAAGAATTTCTGATAATTTTCTTCAAAGCTGTTTTCCTTTTTCCTCGAGAAAAACTTTCATGTGGTCTTTGGAATAAAGATAAGGGTAGAGATAAGGGGGATTATAGGGCAGTAAGGGATCCTGCCCTCAGAGCCTTTGTCTATATTCTGTGGAGTTTTTGTCATCACCTCTGATTACCTAGGCCATGGACTGTATTGAGGCTTACCCCACACAGGTGACAAGGACTGTCAAGAGGTGCTGTGTACCCTCATCTTGCCTTAAGAAGGATTCAATGTGCAGCTGTGGATGGCAGCTGTGGAAAACACTACAAGACCACCTTCACCCTCAGTCCAGGCATGGCAAGGGGAGACCTTCCATTTAGTCAGTTTTGATACAGTGTCCCTCACTTTAGCAGTCATCTGTGCTTAGGCATCAGTAGCTGGAAGAATTACCATTGAACTCCCACCCAACCACCTGGAAAAAAAAAAAAAGAGACACATGGCTATTTATAAAGGAAAGAAGGTCAAAAAGCTAGTGTTATGAAAAATAAATACCTAATTGTACTGCCTTGCTGATCAGAATTTGTCCCGTATATGAATTACTTGCTCATGGCTTGTGTGGCAGATAAGCAAATAGGAGACTTTGCAAAAATTTCTCATCAGCCATCAGATTCTGCTTCCATTGTTCATGTTCTTTCCTACAGTGGTAATGCCTTTAGTGCTAGGAGCTTATATGTAGTTCTTATGAAATAACAGTACTGGAACCCTGTTGAATATGATTGGTTCAGCACATCCCTGGGCAGCTTGCAAATACCCTTTCAGTTTGCATTAGTATATTTCCAGCCTGCATTTTCTTTTAATTTTAGAAAAAGATTTTTAAAAAGAACAAGAAGAAAAGGTTGATGTTTCCTAAAGCAACATTCAAAGCAATTAAATGATACCTTTTTAACAGCATGATCTTTTTCATTTTCACTATCATCTCCTTAGCCTTAAGTAAAACCCAAAAGAGACCTTTGAAAAATGATGATATTTTATATTTAATATGTCATCTTTTCATGTTTCTGCTGTTGTATGCTTTTGAGCTGTCTAACAACTATGGATATGTAGCCAGCAGAAGGGCAAACTTGTCTCATATCCTGTGAAGAGGTGACTACCTGAAGTGTGTGTTTGAAAGAAAGTATAAGAATTATCTGAAAGGTTTTACTACAGAGAATATAGGGCTGAGACCTTCATCTAACCCTGGATGCATATTATTCTTAATAATGCATATCCATACAGATTTTGCAGACTTTAGGTAGTGTGCTTACTAAAACTGACAATATTTCATAGAAACAGAAATGAAAGTCATATTTCCTGTATCATTCACAATTCTTTAATTTGTGACATATTACTTTTATCTCCTCTTGCTTTAATACCAGATTTGGTTTAATTAAATTTATGTCAAATGAACACATGAAATGAAATGAATATCAGAAAGCCTGCAGTTGCCCATTAGTGAGTCAGTGACTGCACAGTGAAAGGCTTTTGAAGCCTGGCTTACTGCCAGAACAAGCTTTCAATGATGCTTAGAGACACCCATGATGCTTTGAAGTAAAGGACTTAGCAGACATGAACCTGTTCATGGAATCCTCATGGGCTGGATGTAAAATCTACAATAAGTCTTCTGTCTTCAGCCATTTACCTGTCAAGTGAAAAGAGGACATGAAACTACAATATCTGTACAGAATTAATTAGAAAAGATTATTCTTTATTTTGTACATGCCTAAACACACACAAATCCAGTCCCAAGCATTTTTAAACTCATTAGATACCCCTAATAATCCTGTTTGTTTGGTTTTGTGGGGTTTGTTTATTTGCTTGCTTGTTTGTTTGCTTTAAGTGTATCTACATGCCCCTAAAAAACGAAATATCACTGCCTTACTTCCTATGCAGTGGAAGTGAGATGTAACCATGAGGATGTCTCTCAGAACTTGAGCCCCTGAGCTCCTGAGAGCCATGTTCCATATCTGATAAAGTGAAGTAGCATACATCGAGAGTATTTCATGGGTCTAGGATGAAGAGCATCAGCACTTTTCATATAAGTACTACTGTGTAGCTGCCATCAGAGAACAACTAGGCTGACACAGGCAAAAGAGACAGCTAAGGACACGCAGACTTCTACGTCTATGTCTTAAAAAAAAAGCCTGTCTTTAGGTGGAAACCACTATAAAGTATGTTAGGTCACAACTCTAATTATTTTGTATTAATTCTGGGTGCAGTCCATATTGAAAAAGTCTTTGTGTTGTCAGCTTAATCCACTGACAAACAGACAAAAAAAGGCATTCTGATTTCAGAATAAAAGCCTCTGTGCAAACAGCTTGTTTGAATAACTACTGAGAAACAGCTATTCTGTACTCCCTTTCCACATTCTTTCTCTTAAAAGAAAGGCCTTATAAATAGATGATATGAGTTTAGACTATTTGGTATTTAAAGGTAATTGTCTTCATGCTGACCAACTTTCACATATCTATCACCCATGATTTGCACAACTGAATATAATTTTAGTGGTAATTTAATAGAGCTTTACTGCCAGCTAGTAGTGAAATAAAGAATTCTCCCTGCAATTGTTTTGTTACTGTCATGCTAACATTTCAGTTTGCATCCAGTTTAGCAGCTACTAACTCTTGATCCATATCACACAGTGGTAAGACATTAGCTTAAGCCTTTGATTATCAGCACCATAAAACATCAATATTTTGTCAATTTATTTGAATCTGAATAGTAGATCACTTCAGGTTGAATTTGAAGCAAAAGAGTTAAATTATATATGCATTGTGTAAATGAATTAAATAATGTGCCAATCTATGCTTGTATTCTCTTATTTTAAGTATTTTCTTTAGTACTTCAGTCAAAAAATTATAAAACCAAAATTTGTTGTTAGTAAATGTGTAGAGCAATTTGGTATTACAGAATCAAAAAACATCCTGAGTCGGAAGGGACCTATAAGAATCATTGAGTCCAACTCCTTATTTCTTAACAGTACTACACACTTTCTTCTATTTCTGAGCATCTTGTGACTTGCAGTATTGCATATTCAAGTCAGTTTGACTCACTGAGGCACATGCCTTGAAATGACATAGAACTCCTGATTCTCAAACTAGTATCTGGATTCTGATACACCTATGAATTTGGGTGGGAACTGGAAAAAGACAAAACCTAGTAAGCACATACATTTGATTTGAAAACTGGATTTTCACATCTGAGTAAAACTATAATAACCGAGATGGTGACTTTTTTGGAAAAAAATATTCAAAATTGTAGTGTCATTTTAAAAGGAACATTTCTGCTTGGTAACTCCATGTGTTTATTATACTTAAGATTCTGTTTCATATTGAAATGTACAAATCCCATTATTTAATTTTGGAAAAAAATCACAACAAATCTTTAAGACTTCTATTGATCAGTTTTTCAAGTGTACATCATAATTGCACAAGTATTTCATATCTAGCTGCCACCTCCACATTCATATTTTAGAGAGTATATTTTATAAAGAGCAGCTTTGGAATACTTGAAACAGAAATTATTAAGCATGCTGGAAACAGAAGATGTCATTTATGTACTACAGATGAAAACTTTCATACTAATATCAGATTCTTTAATGTTGTAGGATCCAATATTTTGTTGGTTTTTAATAGTCTAAACTCAAAATAAGGTTTTGGTTTAGCTTCCCTTTTGATTTACTGAGTCACTACAGCACCATATATGTAACCTGACAATAACATATATCTTACATGTCTCTCTCTCTGCTCAGGTTTTATTAACCACAAAAATAAACAATACTTCTCAAACACTTAATGTATTTCCTTAATGTCTGACCATCTAACACATAGAATTTTGCTTTGGAGTGATTATAAAAGCTTAGATAAGTTTCAGTCCATGCATGTAAGAGTAACATTTTCAATGTATCTGGTTTGCATATTCTATTTTGTTAAATAGAATTTTGTGCATAAAGAGAAGGTATTTTCAATTTCACTCTCAGTGAAGTAAAACAACTGAAAAAAAAAGAATAGGAAGGTGCTAAAAACTGCACTCATGAGTTTATATTTTGCATGATATAAAATCTATAATATGAGGCTTCATGGATTGCATGCCATAACTTTCCGTCACATGTGTTTAGTTTGATCTTGGAATCTTTATCACTTACAAAGGCTTTAGCTAATAAGATTTGAAAAATAGTTACAATGGTTTCAGTTGCCCAGCCTGCAAGAAGAGAGAGTGCTCAGGAAAGTGTGATTCTGTGATTCTGTGATTTCTGTGAAAGTGGAAAACCAGTTTTCGTTTGGAAATACCATAAACTAGATGTCATGAGAACGATACATTTTGGGTTTTTTTTCTTAATGAGAGTCTCCATTCTTTAAAAGCACTTCTACTTCTTATACTGTAAAAAAAATTTAAACCTGAGTGCTTCACCTGAAAAAACTGCTGATATGAATCAACCATGTTTTATATTATCAGTGCTTGACATCAACAGCGTGATAAAAATACTTTTCTCATGCAAAGTGCCAACTTCCACTCTACATGTGCAACTTCTAATTTTGCTACACAAATTTACATAATTACTTCAAAAGTAGATTATTTCCAGTGGGAGTTTTCAAAAAAAAAATACAGGGGTTAAATGGGAGCAAAAGATATAAGAAGACAGCCATAATTTAAGGTTGTGCTGGGGCAATAAGTGCTTCCTATACTGATGACAAACCTACCCATCAGTAAAAACCTGTGGCTAGTGTAATTGAAATATGGGTTAATACATCAAGCTATTTTGTGGATTTTAGTTGGGTTTTTTTCCTTATTACATGTGAAATAAAAGTCATTTCTGCATCTTCCATTCTTATTTTTAATTCTAGTGATAGAATCAGTGATTTTTTTTNGATAAGTTTCAGTCCATGCATGTAAGAGTAACATTTTCAATGTATCTGGTTTGCATATTCTATTTTGTTAAATAGAATTTTGTGCATAAAGAGAAGGTATTTTCAATTTCACTCTCAGTGAAGTAAAACAACTGAAAAAAAAAGAATAGGAAGGTGCTAAAAACTGCACTCATGAGTTTATATTTTGCATGATATAAAATCTATAATATGAGGCTTCATGGATTGCATGCCATAACTTTCCGTCACATGTGTTTAGTTTGATCTTGGAATCTTTATCACTTACAAAGGCTTTAGCTAATAAGATTTGAAAAATAGTTACAATGGTTTCAGTTGCCCAGCCTGCAAGAAGAGAGAGTGCTCAGGAAAGTGTGATTCTGTGATTCTGTGATTTCTGTGAAAGTGGAAAACCAGTTTTCGTTTGGAAATACCATAAACTAGATGTCATGAGAACGATACATTTTGGGTTTTTTTTCTTAATGAGAGTCTCCATTCTTTAAAAGCACTTCTACTTCTTATACTGTAAAAAAAATTTAAACCTGAGTGCTTCACCTGAAAAAACTGCTGATATGAATCATCCATGTTTTATATTATCAGTGCTTGACATCAACAGCGTGATAAAAATACTTTTCTCATGCAAAGTGCCAACTTCCACTCTACATGTGCAACTTCTAATTTTGCTACACAAATTTACATAATTACTTCAAAAGTAGATTATTTCCAGTGGGAGTTTTCAAAAAAAAAATACAGGGGTTAAATGGGAGCAAAAGATATAAGAAGACAGCCATAATTTAAGGTTGTGCTGGGGCAATAAGTGCTTCCTATACTGATGACAAACCTACCCATCAGTAAAAACCTGTGGCTAGTGTAATTGAAATATGGGTTAATACATCAAGCTATTTTGTGGATTTTAGTTGGGTTTTTTTCCTTATTACATGTGAAATAAAAGTCATTTCTGCATCTTCCATTCTTATTTTTAATTCTAGTGATAGAATCAGTGATTTTTTTTTTTTTTTACATTAGAGGATGGTATTTCTTATTTTTGTTTCAAACGTTAAAGAAAAAGGAAAACACTTGACTGAAAATGTTAAGTCTTACCTGCACTGGTAGGAGAGAGATGTAGCTACTTATGTGATCCTTTGCAGATATTTCGATTACTATTTGATTTTTCTGTTAGAAATTACTGATTTCTTTTTTTGAGGTGAGAGGTGGGGGAGGGCATCCTCTCTGATCCATACTTTGTGATCTTTGAATGGAAAGATTCCTTAGAAAGGCTATTTCACTGTCTTTCTAGATTTCATTATATTTAACAATATAGCCTGGATCGTATTTCTGAGCTTGCTTAGTAATTACAGTCAGGAACATTCTGTGTTTTTTGCAAAATAAAAAAAAAAGAAAGAGGGAAAAAGAACATATTATGGAAACAAAATTTAAAATTTCTGCCAAAATGCAATATTTATAGAAAATAGGAAATAAACCTCTGTTTCAAGAACAGTCTAACCACAATATATCACCACCTGTCAGATGAAGCAAAAAATACCTGCCCTATTTGAAATCCGTCTCTTACATAAATGTCACAGGGTTTCTGACCTGGATGGTGGCTTCAATTGAAGAATCATCTAAATCTCACAATTTTTTTGTTATATTCCTACCGTTTTGGACTTTTTCTTTAAAAAGGCTCTCTTACTAATGTGTACTGTAACAAAGTGATAAATGCATGCAGAATATTCTGAATTCGTGTAATTAATGCTTTTAAAAAAAAACTGTTATCACAACATAATTTGTGACATAGGGACAGATGCTTTTTAATAGCCTTGTTCTATTGTTTTGATGAAGATACAGATTAGAATGTAATCTTACAACATCAAATGCAAATTTGCAAGGCAAGGAATCTTCTTGAAATAACAATCTATGTCTCAACTAATTTTAAAAATATTTAGATCTACACCATTTTTTAAACGGAAGAAATTGAATCTGTGCAAATCAACAGAAATGGTTCTTAGCAGTGCAGTCATTTTTTAGCAACCTGAATAGAGAAGTGATCGTTGCTACAAAAGACCGAGTGCATATTTTTGATGATCAGAGAGGTAATGTCTCACAAAGTTTTTGAGTAAAGGCTAGTGAATCTAGGTCCTTCCCAGTGTTCTGTTGGGATTTCTGTTTTGTTTTCAGAGGTTTATTAGTTTAAGATGTGAAGATTCATAAATTAAGACAAGAAAACAAACTAAATCTGCTGAAATTAAACCACCTCCTGCATAATCCATTTGGTCATTTCTGTAGCTTCACACAGGAATGAAAAAATGGAATCACCTAACATTGGCACTATAAATGCTTTCAGAAACATTTTGTGGATCAAAGAGTATCTGTATTTGTGAATTTTATAGTCATAAACTCCCTTTTTCCTTTAAATATGATTTGTGATGGAATTATAGATCAAAATACACATTTTCTTCTCAAAGAAGCAACACTTTAAAGTTTCTAGTCAATTTTTGGCTTACAGAACAAACTCCATAACTATCAGTTGTATATTTCAGAGTTCTTGAAACAGCTGCTTACTCACTTTACAGGACATGATAAAAGAACCATTTCTTGGTATGTGTTGTTGTTTAATAGAGAGTAATAGCAGAAAAAACACATTACATTTGCGGAATTAGGGGGAGAGGGAAGAAGCCCCAGTACATTACTTTTCTTTACAAAACACCTAATAGCAATCAGATGAGAATGAGAAATCTACAAGCCTAGTCACTTAGAGTTTGTAATTCAGTTGCCATGTTGAAATTTACTGTAGGCATGAGCACACTGTGGTCTGGAGAAAGCTGTCTGGAACTTTGCAACTGCTTATGCATACTTACATGCCTCTGATTACTACTTTTTGTGCACCTACTTAAGAAAACAAAACAAAGCAAAACATAATCCCAAAAAAGAGAAGACAAACAAATATTCTGAGATAACTGTAATGATGGTAAAATGTTTCTTGTCTGTGCTGTTGTTGCCAGCTTTTCTACATGGCTTTCTATATGAACACATATTTTTGCATATTTTTTTTTTTATGTGCAAGTCTTGGCATTCTAGCCATCTTCTGCAGAGGCCCCTTAGTACCATATGTTTCTGTTTTTCTTCATTGTGTGATGTAATCTCTTCTGACTGTTACATGCACGTGAAAGGACAGTGGGCTTTTGGGGGAGAAGAAACCATGCTTTAAGAGAGCACACGTCAGTTGGTCTTCAGTTGTTTGGAGCTGATTGGATCTGACAAGTGTTGTAGCTACTCATAGTAATGGATGTCCCTGCTTTAACAGAGTAGAGGTGAAAAGGCTGTAATTCCCAGTGGAAGAAGGAAACCTGAACTATTATTTAATTATGGGTTAATATAAAAATCCCTTGGAATCCCTTGTTAGTTTGCAGGCTTGCCTATTCTTTTCTCTACAAGGCAATAATCAATGTTTTAATGCAGTGCTGACAGCTATGCATGATAGAAAAATACTTTCTAAAAGAGCTAACATGCTTACTCCTATATGCTCATGTATACAATTCTGTGTAGATATACCATCAGTATTTGAAATCTAAAAATCACTCATTATTTTTTCTTGCTCAAATGAACATTTTTTTTGTAATGCACAGCTTGAAAGAACAATTCCACATTTGAAAGGAACTTTGCCTGAGATCTGGATGTTGTTTGATTTATTCATCTGCAAGACTCAATTAATTCTTTAACTGAATCCCTTCACCTTGTCTCTAATCAAGTATCAATGTTTTGATTCAGTTCAAAATACATCTACTCTATTTCTTTGTGAAACTGAAATTCATATTGTTTTCTAATGGTTTTGGTTGTTTTGGAAAAAAATCATTTGCTTTATCTGCATTAAAACTTCACGTGTGTCTGGACAGTGAAAACAGCAGTGTCAAAAACTAGTGTTCAGGCATGTACACTGGAAATATAATTAAGATTTCATAAACAAGAAGAATAAAACAAGCAAACACACAAATAATAAAACAAACCCCTTAAACACACAAATAGACACCAACCAAAAAAGCAACACCCCTAAACTCCTAACTAGATGCTGCCCAATATAAATACAGCAAACAACTAACGGTGTGGATCCTCATTAGCCCCAAGTGATTTCAGTTGAAGATACACAATACTGAACACGGCTGGGTTTGGGACTTTTTATTATTATGTTTCATATTGTCTCTAGCTAGCACTAAGACAATTGTAGGTATTCTACTACTCAATCACTTAACCATAGCCAAGGTTCTTAAGGATGCATATTACTCCTTTGTTTTTGAGATTTTCAGAAGCAGAAGCATCCTCTCCTTTTTCATTATCCTCTTCTTAAACTTCAGGATATAAGGTGGTCTAATGTCTTGCTGAAAAGTTTATCTCTGAAAAGTTACAGAGTGATCCATATACATACTGTCAATGAATGGCAAATATTTAGCATAAATGCTTGCCTTCTGTGGAGTGAGTTTTCAAAATCTTCACACCTGAATATGTTCCCTGAGAAGATTAAAACCCACGTCTAATTTTTGTAGGTAGACACAGCTTTTCCTCCCAAATTATAGATAATTGAATGATGAAATGTAATCCTGACCAATCTGTTTCAAATATGAACAGCGCAACTGCATCAATAGTCACAAGAGTCTGATAAGAGCTCAGACTTTTTCTGATGTTTTACATGTGCTGTAAAAAAATACAAATATAATCTGTCTAACAGGGAAAAGGTGAGGAAATAAGAGGAACCAAAAGAGGTGAAGGTGATCTTTGCACAGAAGGTGAAAATGTGAAAATAAAGTGTTCAGAAAGAATGAGGTGTACTTCAAACATACTTCCACGATCTTGATTTCAACAATGTATTTCTATATTTTAGCAACATCTGTGTTCAGAGGGAGACTAAACAAAAAGGCAAAGAGAAGATTGTCTCTTTTTCCTCAAAAAATATTACTGCTAATTTTGGACATCAATGACAGTGATTTATCATTCCTCAGTCAACATACACAACCACAATGGCTAAATGGATTTTATGGCAGTGAACATAGCCATAAATTTGGCTGAAACTGGGGGAAAAATGTAGAAAGTATTAAAAGAAGATTGAGAAGATTGTATTTTGCTGGTCATCCATAGTATAGAGAAATAGCACACCCCATTGACTGGGAGACAGAATCACAGCACCAGAACTACAGTCACCTCTCAGGGGACAGGGTTCCTCTCAGCTGGCTTCTGGGGAAAACAGAAGCAAGAAGTGCAAGGATATCAGCATCTGATTTGTCACTGAGGGAGTACTACAACGGTCAATGTTCCTGCGGGCCAGCTCTGGAGGGCGGGATGTGTAAAGCATTCCTCATGGGTACATCTGTCAGTTGATATTGCTCATGTTTTCTTGGCTGCTAACTGTCTGGCACATAATGCCAAGATGCCTATGGCTGCTTCAGCCCTGGGCTACGTTCGTGGTGTAAGAGTATACATTGGCCAGGCTCCTGTGGGCACACTGCTTTTGTTTAAGGAAATGCTGCTGTCACCCCCTCACCCCCCCCTCCCTGCCACCTCCTCCCACTCTTTCCACAATAGAACATCCTCTTATGTCATCTGAAACACACACCAATGTGGGGCTGCTTGCATGGGAGTAAGCATAAGGATGGGCACTACTTTACACTTCTTCATACCATTTTGGACAGATGGCAAGTGTTTATGCTTTTCTACATGGCTGCACACTGGACAAGAGGATCAAGACAGATGATTTATAATGGAGCTCACTGGCAATGAGATTCAGTCTACAGTGGTTTAATTTCACTGGGAAGCCCATAAATAGGGACTGTTCTCTTTGAAACAGCTTTAAGCCAGCCACTGTGTAGCATATATAGATTATAGACATATCTTCTAATGTTACTGAGAGACTATAAACAATTCGCAACTGTCTACATGTATTTAAAGTCAGACCCATGTGTGGATTACACTTTTTTTTAACTTCAATGTTATTCAAAGACATCACATATATAAACAATTAATCAACAGGGCTTGCCTGTGCCAAAGAATAAGGAGAGATGGAGCACTAGGGATATTGAGGGGAGGGAAGGGATCCTGTCAGCCCTGGAGAGAGAAGCATCGAACCGACTTTGTCCAACAAAAGTCTAGACCTGGGCAGCCCAGTAGAATCTACAGGCCTTAGAAGAAATTATGTGACTGAAGGCTCAATGGTCAAGCACAAATCCAGAAGAAAAACCTTCAGATTTACCAACTGCTCTTCTCAATCATGAAGCAGAGGCGTCCTCTCCTCATTTGTGGGACCAATCACACTCCAAACAAATCTGAAACCATTACAATGCATGGCAGTTGGTCAATAGTGTGGAAAAACCTCATTTACTGACTGGCCAGACAGTTTTAAAACCTTCAGATTTTTCTAAGTCTAGGTTATTAACTGTCTGACTGTAATCACATCTTCACCATAGGGAGCTTCAAAAGCTTTTCATTTGCATTGAATCAGTTGCCTTCCTCCCTGTCTTTTTCCCCCTGGAAATAAGCTTAAATAATTCAACAAACTGCGCACATGGCTAGTGATTATTGAACCATTCTGAAATACTTGAGGCAAATCGACACCATTATGTAGTAGGAATTAAAACTTTCCTAGCAGTCATTGGGAGAAAGATGTAGATAGATAGATAGATAGATAGATAGATAGATAGATAGATAGATAGTTATAGACAGACAGACAGACAGACAGATATGTGAGAAGACTCCTTCTCTGTCTCCTGCATGTGTGAAGGGTGTGTGAACAGGGCTACTTATAAACATTCCCTTCTCATGGAGACCTTGTGACTGTACTAAAAAATTGTTTGAAAAATATGTTCAAAGACCATATTAGAAATATACTGTGATAGATTATGCTGAGAATAGATTATATATTTGAGTACGTAGTGTGAGAAAGAGGTTCTTTCTTTAAACAATATATATTTTCGCATTGGAAGAGCATTGCTATTCTCTTTCATACTACGTATTTTTGTGCAGAAATCATAGCATTCTGATGATTAACTCTGTAAAATACATGACACACTAGCTTGTATCCCTGTGTATCTGTATCACGAATGTGAACATGAAGAAAATGTAAAACAAATTGATCAGGATAATTATTTTTTTTAATGGACAACATGATTTAGGTGATCAAACTGAACTCTTGAGCAAACAAAAAGTAGAATTAGCAAGAAAATTTCAGCTCAAAAATAAAAGGAGACAGCTCTTCACCACCTAAAATGTCATGGGTGTATCAAATCTTTCTAAACAGAGTGCCTCACTAAGCCTTTTGGATTTCCCATTTCAGTATAGGTTCTGTCGTTACTATTCTGCAAGTACATATTGTCAAACCATTAATCTCTGTGTTAGGGTTTTTACTTCCCGTGGCCATGTAGCTTTTTTTTTGTTAATCTTTTTATCCTTTTTCTTTTTTTGTTTTTTGCATAAATGGGAAATGTATGTGAATGGCATGTCAATCATTAACAGAAGAGATAAAAACAAACAAGTAATTAAATCTAACTCAGGAAAATCCAAATATTCTCTTATATTATCAAAATTTGTAATATGTAACAGGAAAACAAGGAGGGAGAGAAAGCTCTGTAAGGCAGCTGACAACATCAGGATCAGATTTAAACCTAATTGCAGCTTTTTATTTAAGTAAGGAAAACCAGTAAACAATAACAAAGAACTTTTCCTACATTCTGAGGACAAGTAATACACTTATTCCCTTGTTACATCTCATTATGACATCAGTTATTTGTGCACATAAATAGTGACAATGGATAAGAAGTAATGTTCAGAAACCCAGTCTATAAGGTCATATCTGATTAGCAGCTCTACTTGTCCTGATAACTAAATCAGAAATGTTAGTTTGCATAAATACTGAGATTCATATTCCAGTTCTTCAAGGGGTTAGTCAGTAGGACCACTTGTGATATGGTCCTTAGGGACAAGGGAGCAGAACAAAGCTGTCAAATATTTAAGGATGCTTTCCATAAAGCACAAGAGCGCTCATTCCCAAGAAGTAGGAAATTGGGCACTAAGGAGAAGAGACCAGCACGGCTGAGTCAAGACCTGCTGGTCAAACTGAAGAGCAAGAGGGAACCGAACAGGCAGTGCAAGCAGGGACAGGGAACTTGGGAAGAGTCTAAGGACACTGCCTGATTGTGAATGGATGGGGTCAGGAAGGCTATGGCAGAGCTTGGAGCTGAATTTGGCAAGGGAAGTGAAGGCATAAATCCTTGGCACAATTCAACTTCTCCAAAATACAGGAGAGCAAAAGACAGATATGGTATTCTACAAATAGTGTTCACTGTCATACTAATCACATATTACAACTTTTAATCCAAACAAGATTTTTCTTAATATTTTTAATATAACATCTTAATTTTTCCTATTAATTTTATTCCTTCCATTTCTTCTTTGCTCCTTTGAGTAGCTGACCATTTCTCAGTCTGAATAGCTTAAAGGAGATTAGAACCTGTCCAATGCTAAGTTGTTGCAGAAAACTATCTTTTAAATATTCTCTGCAGGCTATCTACAAAACATCTACCCCACAAATCTCCTACCTATATGTTTCAGTAGATCTCTAGACAAAATGAGAATCTTTTACAAGCTTTCACAGAGATCTTGCTTTTTGGAGACTATATAACAGCTGCATGCAGAATCCATCTAAGGATAGTCTCCAAAATCCTCCTGTCTTCCCAGTCACAGACAAGACAGGTACATTAAAGAGCTGTACGGAAACTCTTAAGAGAATTTTACACCATTGTGCCCCTGAATGTCTTGCTAATACTAATGGAAACTTTGCCTAGATAGTTAGTAACAACAGACCATTTAGAAAAGAAAATAGGCATGATGTTCTTTCCCTTAGCCACTGATGTCTAATTATGATTGTATCAAAATATTTCAGTTCAGATTTTTTCCTATACCGAAAATTGAGTGACCTTGAAACAGACAGTTGAATCTCCTACTTGGTAGGATATTTCTCACTCAATTGGGAAAATAGGCAATAAAAATAAATGTGAGAAGTCCAGGAATCAAAACAACTCTTTTCCAGCCTCAGTTTTCTAAATATAAATGCTGTATCAGCTCTGATATCGAAATTCGGAAAGAAAAGTAAGACTGGAAACCAACATAGCTATTTGCAGGTAAGGGTCTGTTTCATGTATTAAATATTTTATAAAGTTAAGCTACAGCAATGAAAATTAGCATAATGTAATTGAAATAATAGGAAACAATTTATATCACATCTATTTTAACTTTAAAAAATGTTGTACTCCTGGGCATCTTAAATTTATTGCTTATCCATTCCTGTTGCTGAAAAATGCTACTTGTTTATCACTAGAGATAAATCCTGTAATACTAATTTTTGAAGTACCACTTTTATTTGATTGATGTATGGTGTACATCCAAGAAGTTGCACTCATCTGAGTGTCTTCTGCATAGCTGACATTCTTCCATATGACTGGTTGCTTTGCAAAGCAGTTCAATGCAATGTGCATTTAAAGTGCTTTAAAAGCACACTTTATAACCTATTGAAGATCAGCCCAACATAGCTATCAACAGCCTTGATCTGACAATGGCTCCCATAAAGCAAGGAAAAGAGAATTCAGAGAAAAAGAGACATGAGACAGGACACTGCTTTTGCATTACTTTGATAAATAAAAATCACACTGACTTAAGTATCAAAATTATTTTACCATTGCCGGTTGGCTGTCTGGCCTTTCAGAGCTAACCTTGTCAAGCAAAATGATGGTGTAAACGAAATTTTTGTTATTTATATAGTTCATTTATTAAAAATAACCAGAAATAGTGTTGTACTACAGATGTTCCTGGATTTGAATTTGGCAGTTTCAAAGTTGAGGAAAAGAATCATCAAAAATTGCAGAAATTTCACCACTAAATATGAGAACAGAACAAAAAAGGGGAATAATAGGTTCTTGGTCAGGTTGCTGGCAAATTTCTATTAGTGGATGTGGGGAAGGGGTAATAAGAATAAACTGCGACACTGAAAATTTACCATGCTGATATTACAGGTTCCAGCACCATCACCTCCTGTAATTTAGGCTTCAGCACTTACCATGCTGATGTTCTGCTTGTCCTCATGGAACAGGGAGATAAAAATGAAATCAAGAGAGCTAATTTTCCCTTTGTAGCTTTATTCTGAGGCTGGTTAATGTTTATGTGCAGTGTTTCTTTTCCCTGACAGACATCCTCCTACACCCTTCACCTATCCCTCTTCTTACCCCTCATACTTTTTCTTTTGTCCAGTCAGCTTTGATATGAAACGAATGAGACTAAACCTGTACTACAGCACAAGGACAGATTCATGGCACTACAGCTATTATGATGCTTACACAGAGTTTAGGACCACTAAACATCAAGTCCAAATCCAATCCCTGGGACCACACCGAATTCAGGGAAAAAAAACTAACACCTCAATGTGAGACCATAACTGTTATCAAGACATGTAGGCTGTATGAATTCTAGCTCCTTTGTTTTTAATGAGATTTCCTGGATAGAAGAAAAGATTTTTTTTCTCATGTTTTACCTTGTGTATCAGTCTGAAATGGCTGAAACAATGAGAACTTCTCAAGACTTCAGGCATGCTCTACAATAGGCCAAAATCTGGACGTTTGTAAAAGTTCAATTGATTTTTCTTTCTCCCTCACTGCTTCTTATTTTGCATTCCTTTACTAGAAATATTTTTAAAAGAAAGTTTTTTTTGTTTGGTTTGGTTTTGTTTGTTTTAGAAAAAAAAGACTCCAAGGTAGTTTTGCAGAATAAAAATGTTCCAATTTTTCAGCTAAGCACCTGAAATTATATGTGAACCCAAATTGCAACAGACTAATATTCATCTTGCATTAGTCAGTAACACATGCCCTGATACAAGTTACTGGTTAATTTATGCATTACCTGTCTACGTCATGAAGTGGAATTATATCTTGGACACTGGTAGCTGAGACTTTCCAGTGCTAAGCAGTAATGAATATTTCTAATCCCAGTTAATTTTGTCATGGGGTTCATGTTATGCAGGCTTGCACATTTTGCTGTACTCAGCAGTTTTTCACAGTTCTTGTAACACCATTGAAATTGAGGAATAAAATGTGTCACTATGCACTAATATGAGCTGCAATGTGATTTCAGGAAACAGTATCATGCCATTCACAACTACACTTTCCTAAACTGTACACAGCTGCAATATCTGATAATCAGACAATATTCAAAATTCTTACTTACTTTGTGTAAACTGCAATTATTTGACCACTGGAAAAATGCATCAACCTCATAATCATAACTCTGGTTTCTACTGCTATGCAAACTTAGGGCAAACCTTCTGAAACCTATGAGGTATGAAGTTCTAATTTCTATGACTGTTAAATTAAAAATTACTCAGCTTCTAGATGCAATATTTGTGATGCATCTTTGCCTTTCTGTATCTTTCTCTGCTCTCTTAGGCTCAGTTTTTTGCTTTACTTTATACCATTTCAGCAAAGAAGGGTTTAATCAGATTATATATTAGGCCCAGTTGATTAATTGCTCTGTTATTGAGGCAGGATCGTACAGGGTTTTAGTACTAAGAATCAGCTTCCCTAGACCTATCTCCTGCCATCATCTGTCAGATTATGACTCATTACTAGTCCCTTAATTTTCCAGATAATTCTGACACATAGGAAGCCAGATTATCAAACAGTGCTTTTCATTTTGCCAATTATGGAATAAAAAGTTAACAAAAAGCAATAATTTCCTGTCTTCCTATGGTGCACTGTAAGATTAAACAACCCTTGCAATTCACACTTGGCAACAATTTTGTGCACAGCATAAACTAAGAAACTGAGGTTTGATTGGTCCTTAGAAGTCTTGGATAAGTGTGTGTAAGGAAAGGAACAGAGGCTGTGGGTGTTTTTTAAAAAAATGTACATAACCATATTTCACTGGCAAAGATGGTGTAGTGCAGCTTCACACTATCTCATTTGAAAATGTAGTTTAGTTTTCATGTTTAAATAACAGAAACAGAGGTCAAAAAATGTGAAGAAAACCCTGTCGGTGTTTGTCTTTAAAAAACCCCTGCGAACTTAAGCTTCCAGAGCAAGGATAGTTTGTTAAAAGTAGTGTCTTGAAGTATTTGGAAACCTATTTTGTTGTCATTGTGTTTCCTTTCTACAAGCTAACTTCTGACTGCTACTGGAAGTATTTCCTTAAAGAATGCCTGAATGATGATTTTCCAAAAATTTTAAAAGATATCATTTCTAGTACACAATAGTACAATAATGTAAGTTAAACAATCTACTTATACTTTATATAAAAATAAATGTGTTTTCCTTCAGTTAATTTTGTTTGTCTGCTCAAATGCTTTCCAGCAGTGCACNAATAATAATAATAATAATAAATCTAATAATAATAATAATGAAAATGAAAATCAAATAATATATACAAGCTGGAGGAAAATTTAGCTGGAGAGAACAGTAAGTTCCTTTTACTGTCTGTCTGATTCTTGATATTAGACAAAATTTAGAAAATTGATTGTTCTTTCTGTAGAGATGAGATTTCAAAACCAGAAGCCTAGGGCACCTGCCCAGTTTGTAAAAGTGCTGAGCATCTGAGAGTCTCATTGCCCTCAGATGTTCTTTTCTGATATCGCCTAAGACTTTGATCCAACAATGATATGCATTTTGCATTCTGCAAGAGTAGTCAGAACGTACTAGTTATCAAAATCACATCAGGACACACAGCAAGCCAAGAGACAAAAGTATAATGTAATTACAGCTAACTGGATTATTCTCATTTTGTAATATATTTTTTTTTACTTTTGGTTTCTAAGTAATAGCTTTTCAATAAATGCAATCATTTCAGAAAGAAACTTTAGCACTCCAAATTTTCATTGAAGCAAAATTTTTCTAATAATTCAAAATGTTTCTTAACTCTTTCTTTCTCTGAATTCCGTCATTAAATGTGATAATATTCAGTAATTACCTTCATGATATCTTTTTAAAAGTAGTTACTTTTCATTATTGTCCTATAATTATCTAAAATAAGAAAATATGGCAGAAAGAAATGCAACATTAAAATTACTTCTAAAAATTTTTAATGAATATTATTTTGAAAACTTGCTTTTCCAAACAGATGTTTTCATAGTGTTTCATTGGGTTTGGGGTTTTTTAATAAGATCTGCACATAATGTAATGATTGAAATTTTTGTTGGAGGTTTTTATTCCCTTTTACCTTATGACCTTTTCTGTCTGAATTGTTGAGTTAAAACCATAGACAATACAGTTCGAGGTATTAAGTAGACAAGACCCTGCCAAAAGTAAGTAAAAAGGAAAGAGAATGGGAAGGAAGATAGTATTTCTCCAGGAAAAATACTTGAAAAAGATGAGTGATAAATGGATGTACTGGTGAAAGTGCCAAAGGGACATTGTTTCATGAAGAAATATGTGACCAAATTTGTCAAAAAAAATTGAACACCTATGGATTAAGACAGACTAGTGGTCGTGATTTGTCTAAGAGGGATTGAAAAACCTTGACAAAAACAATTACAGCAAAATACCCGAGAAGGACTTAGAAACTTGGTGAATGGTCTTTCCTGGTTACACTGTTGGTATAGATGCTGTGACTAGAGTAAGAAAGGAAGGAGGAAGCTGCAGAAGAGAAGGAAATGACATGGTATTACAGGGCAAATGAAAGAGAAAGTAAACAGCAATAAGGAGAGAGATCTCCAATCACTTCCAGAGAGGGTCATGTCCAGACTAAGGAAGAGAGCTAAGCTTGGAAAGATCTTGTCTGAATATAAAGAGCAAACTGCTGGTGTTTGTTAATAACTTCAGGGAGAAGTAAAAATGGAAAGCTATACATTCTGTAACAAGATAGAGAGTCTGGGATACATATGAATCAGGATAATCAAACAGGTATTTCTTGTCGTCTTACCAAGTTCCAGTATTTGTAGAACCCCGTAGGAAAAAATAGCACAGCCTTATCTTTGAAGGCCTTTAGATAAACAGATATCTCTAATCTCTGTTTCTCATCCTTCTATTTTCCCACCAATACATTCACCAAACAGTGATAGTTCTGGGTAACCAGAAAAGGACAAATGCTGAAAGCTTGACAGAGGCATCTTTAACATGAGAGGGAGATAAAATACTACAGGCTCAATACAAAGGACATTGGGAAAGACTGGAAACTATTTTTTCCTCATTTCCTCTGTAGCATAAATTACCTGTGATCTCATGAAAACTGGTGTGCTCCCAGGAGCAGCTTACATGAGTAAGGCTACTAATTGTGGCTGGAACAGATTGTCTTTCTTCTCAGAAACTCTTACACAGCAACAGAAAGGAGTCATGTAGACTCCTTTCTGCTCCATCCTATGGACATTTGGGCTTCATCTTCCCATACTTAACCAAAGGAGCATAGTCCATTCTTAAATGAAATAGTACTTGAAAACCATATGAGCAAACAAAAACAATGATACATTTTCTTTTATTTCTTAATTACTTAATGAGTTCGAAAAGTTTCAGAATGTGATCAGGCACTTCTCTGCTTTCCAGTCTACTTGGGGCCAAGTTACTTTTCAATAAACATGCATCTCATTCATTCCTCAGCATAGAAAACTGTAGAATATCTACCATTTAACAGTGAATAGTCAGAAAAGTATTTCACTATGTTGTCATTATAATAATCTGTGTAATAAGGTACTTGAGTTCATTCGACAAGGTATAATTTCAAATCATGATTAAAATTCATGTGGCACAAGAGTTACAGTATTGGTTATTCAGTATATGTTTCTAATAGTTCCCTGGGAGCGTGATTTTTCACTTAGTATTCATTTTAGTCCTGCAACTTAGTTGTGAAATCCTTTTACCTCTCCGTTAGAATTTTCATATATTTTCAACACATCCTCTACTGCTCCTTTCACTGGATGTAACTCAATGTTTTACTGGAGAGAAAGTATTACAAATAGTAGCTGAAGGAACTGGGGTTGTTTGGCCTGGAGAAAAGGGGGCTGAGGGGAGATCTTATTACTCTCTACTGATGTGCAGGCATAATAGTCAGTTAGAAAAACTGCAGAAATGTTAGGTAAACTTACACAGCTTAGCTTACTGAAATATGCACTGTCTGCTAGTNTTAGACTGTTCAGTGTGCGAGTTAGGAGGATTACCCCCTTGCACCCACCGACAAATAAACGCATAGCTGCTTTATAACCCCTAATGGAGTTATAGAGTTTGATCCCGCAAAACACTACAACCACCTAAAAAGAGGTTGTAGACAGACAAGTGTTGGTCTCTTTGGTCAAGTGTAAGTGATAGGACAAGAGGGATTAGTTGCATCAGGAGAAGTTTAGAATGGGAAAAACTGCGACAAGATTGGGAAGTTTGGATTAGGAAAATTTCTTCACAGAAGGAGTTATCAAGCACTGGCACAAGCTGCCTGTGGAGGTGGTTGAGTGACCATCCCTGGAGGTATTTAAAAGGCAGGCAGATTAAGTGCTCAGGGATATGATTTGGTAGTGTACAGGTACAGTTAAAGCTGATGGTCTCAAAGGTCTTTTCTGACTTGATTCTATGATTGTATGACTCTATGATTCTATTAAAAAATTGACGTTAAAAGGTACTAGCTAGAAAACTTTGCAAGAAATAAGCCACACAACAAGTGTTTTCATTCTAGATCACTTTTAATTTGAAGATGTTAAAATCAGTTAAACTGTGGACATAGTGTAATGTCCCTTTTGCAGAAAAATATGCAATTGATTCCTTCATATTCACCATTCTGAGTTTCTTCAGAGCCTTGTCAGAAAGAGTAGTTATAGAAAGAGTGAACACAGATAATTTTAAAGTGTTGATTTCAAAGTATTTACTTTTAATTTTTGCAAGTATTATTTCACTAAATTGAAATTATCAGTACAAATATAATTCTTTCAAGGCTAGCTTTGCATTTTTATATATGGTTGAATGATATGAAGTAACTGGAACTAAAGGAAATATTTCCAAATAATTGGATAAGAAATTATCCAAAATGGCAGTCTTTTGTGCTACCAAGGGGTTGTGCAAACTGATAAGATGGTTAGATATGGAAGAGTTTATATAAATGAAAAACTGAGATCTATAGAAGTGCAGAGGAATATCTTCCACTCGTTGAGCAGAGGAATGGATTAGGCTTGTTTATTTTTTGAAGAGTATTACTAAGATTTGAGAGAAGGAGGACAGAAGAAACAAAGAGGGCACCAAAGTTGGCCTGGATACAGAAAGGAAAATGATATCCAGGGTGGCTATGACAGAAGAGGTGATTTACTGAAAAATATTAAACTACACACATTATTTGCAAATTTCAATGACTAATTAAACATACACAGAATACTTTTGGAGATAGATTCTCCTATTAGATAATATTCTTTCCTTTGCTCAGAAACACTTTTTGTTCCATATAAGTATGTATTTCAGTGAAGATACAGAATATTTAAAACTTATTAATAATCCCTGAATAGCTATTTAAATGTGAGCATTATTAAGCTATTCTTTAACACAAACATTCACTACATGTCTGACATGAGAGACAAATCAGATGAACTCTTAGCAGCTTCAATGCTGTCAAACTCCTTTGTGAGAGCAATATTACTGAATTAACTCTACACAATTTTTGTAATAATACAATACATGTGTAGATTTAATGGGAAATTTTATTAGCAGAAGAGAATCCTTTTGACTGTAACCAAAAATAATACCTTCCTTTTGCCAACAATAGTGCTTTTTTTTTTCTTAAAACTGTATGGAAAACTGTTTTGTTACTCACCTCCCATTGAAAGAAGGTTTAAGATGCTCTACTATTCAGAGTTATATCATTAGGAATTCAGTAATAGTAGATGAAGTAAGAAACGTTGTACAGTAATGATGTTATCAAATCATAAATCTTTTCTTTCAGAAATCTCTTCAAGGTTTGTTAAATCAGTGAATAGACTTGGAAACTAATCCTAATCACTGGGGATTTTATCCAAGACATCTCCTTATTGAAATAATGGCAAAACCTCAAACCACTAACCAGGGCAAAGACAGGGAATGCAGACTTTTACAAGTTGCTTCATTTCAGATCTTATGTATATAGATGATTCTGGGAGTATCTTAGCTGTAAAAAGAAGATATTCCATACATGAAATGGGGATAACTAGGAAAATGACCTCTCCCAAAGTTAAAATTAGAAAATTTGCTGTACCCTAGAATTATTCAATGGAAGTAACATCTTGACCACTGATATCTTGATGACAACAAGTGGTGTAGTTGACACACCTGAGGAATGAGATGCTATCCAGAGGAACGTGGACAAACTTGAGAAATTGGTCTGTTTGAATCTCATGAGGTTCAAGAAGGTCAAGTTCAAGGTTATGTATCTGGATCATGGCAACTAATACATGGGGCATGAAGCGATTGAGAACAGCCTTGCTGAGATGGACTACTTGTAAGTGAAAAGCTGGACATGAGGTGGGAATATGCACTCACAGCCCAGAAAGCCAACAATATCCTGGACTACATCAAAAGAAGTATAGCCAGCCTGTTGAGGTAGGTGATTCTGCCTCTCCACTCTGCTCTGGTGAAAACCCACTTGGAAACAGATTGTGTGCAGGCAATGTAATTAAAATCTGTATGTACACATGTAAAATATGCAGGTACACAATATGTTAACAAATTGATAAGAGTGTTTATGAACCCCTGCTTGTCAGCAACTTGTTAAAGACTCTTCTAAGCAACAGCATATCAACAATACCATGTCCAGCTCTGGAGACCTCAGTATAAGACAGAAAAAAACCTGTTTGAGGGTTTACAAAGGAAGGCAACAAAAAGTCAGAGGACTGGAACAATTGTCTTTTGAAGAAAGGCTGAGAGAAATGGAGTTACTCGTCCTGGAGAAGAGAAGGCTCTGGGAATACCTCATTGAGGTGTCTCAGTACCTAAAGAGGGTTTATAAGACAGACCTTTTAGCAGGGTCTGTTGCACTAATACAAGGAGTGATAGTTTTAAACCTAAAAAGGGTAGATTTAGACTTAATATAAGGAAGAAATCTGTTACAATCAAGGTGATGAAATATTAGAAGAGGTTGACCAAAGAAGTGGTAGAAACTCTATCCTTGGAAGCACTCAAGGTCATGTCGGACAGGACTTTGACTAACCTGGTATAGTTCAAGATAACCCTGCTTACAGCTGGAGTGCCAGACTAGATGATCTTTAAAGACANGTTAAAGACTCTTCTAAGCAACAGCATATCAACAATACCATGTCCAGCTCTGGAGACCTCAGTATAAGACAGAAAAAAACCTGTTTGAGGGTTTACAAAGGAAGGCAACAAAAAGTCAGAGGACTGGAACAATTGTCTTTTGAAGAAAGGCTGAGAGAAATGGAGTTACTCGTCCTGGAGAAGAGAAGGCTCTGGGAATACCTCATTGAGGTGTCTCAGTACCTAAAGAGGGTTTATAAGACAGACCTTTTAGCAGGGTCTGTTGCACTAATACAAGGAGTGATAGTTTTAAACCTAAAAAGGGTAGATTTAGACTTAATATAAGGAAGAAATCTGTTACAATCAAGGTGATGAAATATTAGAAGAGGTTGACCAAAGAAGTGGTAGAAACTCTATCCTTGGAAGCACTCAAGGTCATGTCGGACAGGACTTTGACTAACCTGGTATAGTTCAAGATAACCCTGCTTACAGCTGGAGTGCCAGACTAGATGATCTTTAAAGACATCTTCTAACCCAAACCATTCCATGACTATAATTCTATGAAATGAAGACAATTTTCCTAGACATACAGAGAAATGGGGAAACTATACAAAAACAGAGAATGTCAAAGGCCCTGAAAAATGTCCCATGAGCTGGAAAATATTACTGCATCAGTAGTTGTTGGAGTAAGTGCCCTCATGAAGATGAATAATTTCTGTATAAACTCCTATGATCTTTGCTGACTACAAAAGTTCACTGGAAATAATAATACTGCCTAGAATTCTTTGAGAGTCTGGCTGTAATGACATGAGTTCATACCACAGCCTGCAATAATTTTGTACCACATAGGCATAGAAGATTGGGCATAGAACTCCCCAAAGTTCAGTATTCTGGTTGGTTGAATTTTTTTCTAGCTCAAGGACAAAGCAGTTGAAACAAAGACTAATGTCTGTATGTTGATTTCTTAAGATACAGCCTGTAAATTCAGTTGTGGAGAAATTTGGAGATATTTTCATTCTTGATTTGTCTGGTAACACACTTTTCACAGAAGGAAAAAAAAATAATGAAAGACATTCATGTGTATTTTCAAATGTGTCTCTATGACATCTTTCAGGGGCTCTGGCTTCTCACACAAGCACCTACAGCCAAAATCTAACCCCACCATTGAGAGGATGGATTAGATTCCAAGAAATGCAAATTTCTTAAATTGTGTAATCTGCATTAATTAATAGAGCAGGGAGCCAATTAAGAACACTCCCATATTCAGTTTAATTAGGCTAACTACAGGTAAGGGAATCATGTAGTAAAAGGAGAGGCATTCAGCAGAGAGCCTCTCTCACGTATCTCTGTTCTCCACTGTGACTGAGCTAAAGATACCTAGTGTTTGACTTTTAATGTTCTTATGCTAGAAAGTGAACTAATCATACACTTTATATTACCAACACTTTGAAATCATAAACCCCAGGCATTCTGCATTATGCTAAGTGGACAAGAATGGGGGAGGGATTGAGGCAGGTGGTATTTTAATTCTTTCAAATCAACAACTGCCATGTTACGCATCTATCTTAATTTCAGCTTCCTTATATATTTACAATGGTCAACTATACATACATTTAGTGAAGTGTTTAGAAATGAAAAAATACTTATTCCATGCTCTGAACTGCATTCTAATGCCAAATTCAAGAGTACAGCTCAAGTTACCTAAGCTGGGAAAGAACTGAGACACATGGCATTTCATTTTCAAAGATCTCCATCAAAGTATGAGTTACATGCTCATATCATAGCTCCAATGTTCATTTTTCTTACTGGACAACACTGAATCTATGCCCTTGTACTTTGCTGATGAACAAGGTGACAGAACTAGCTATAAATACTTATTAGTAGAAACATGAAGGAAAAAAGAAAAGAGAGGAAAGAAATGGGACCGATACTATGCCAAAATTAACCAACTACAGTATGTTTTGCCACCCAGACCAAATCAACAGTTACCTTTGAACAGTCAGACGACAACTATCTCCCCATTTTACTATCAATATTTGTCAGTCTTAGAATTTTTAATTGGCTTAAGCTGAGAACACAACTTTGAAGTTAGCAAACTATGTTTGCAGATGGAGCGAAGAACATTTCAGTTCTGTGTAATCTCAGTGCAGAAGCACTGAAGACACTTTTTCTTTCATACAGTATTTTGCCTTTTCCCTTTCTGACATTTCTACAGGTTTTAAAGTCAGATCATCTCATGATCTTCTAATATGTCCTCTCAAATGTCAAAGGTTATACAAATTCTTGTAGGCTCAGAAGTTTACTACACTGTTAGAAATAACATGCATATAGGTAAATAATGTTTGGCAACGTACAAGATGGCAATTACATGCCTGTGAGACGAGATTAGGTTGGATACACTGCCATTCCTTTGTCCTGCTATGGTAACAAACATTTCTCACACTGATGTCCACATGAGTGACAATGATCCCCTAACACAAGCTTACCCTTCATTCACTTCCTGTCAGCCAGTCCTCTAAGCCTCAGGGCTGCATAGAATAATTTTAAAGGGGTCAGCTTCTCCTTCCATTCACAGAATATGAAGCTTCTTGTTAATTACATGGGAAGTATAATTGGAAGTCTGAGGTCACAAATATCTTTAATATGCACATACTTCTTTCTCTTCCCGAGTCACAGCTTTTTTCAATGACATATTGTCAATAAATTGCTTAGATCTTTAGCTAGTTATGCCTTCGAATTAGACCTCATTTTATACTATATGATGATTACAGGCTAACAATCAAGGTTAGATAACTTAAAATCATGTTGTGTAATCTAAGGTGACAGCTCCTACAAATTTCGGGGGGAAGAGAGCTTACAAAAAAGAACTCAAACATGCAAGTGGCCTGTTCCACCTCATAATACCAGTGCTGATGTCAATGCTAAGGGCAGTTCTCTGTGTGATTTTAGATTTTCTCCTTCTCCACTGAAAATATCCATTCAACTTTGTGACATTAGTAGTAATAAAATAGTAGTAATAAAATATCTGATCAAGTCTAGTATTCTTGGACAGTTAAAATTTATAGAACCTGCACTGCTGTAGAAGCTCCGAAAGAACATCTCCACTACCTATTCTGACAGCGAATGGTACAATATGGTGTAAATCTCACAGCAAGACCTCTGCTAATGTGTTTTCCTCAACTATTAAGAATCAGCATATGCCAACATGCAGCACTTTCTGACTATGCAAGACACAACAAGAAGTTTAAATAAAATAACAATAATGGGATTTGAGTTCAATTCTTTGAGCAAAAAAAAGAAATACAATTTTTTTAAAAAAAATCTCTTTGAATCTCTCACTAAGTAGATGAGAGATTCAAAACAGAAATAAAGATTTTTAATCCTCAAGAAAGACATCCAGATGCCTTCAACATTCAAAGGGCAGCTGGTAAACTGGATTGTATTCTTTTTGAAAAGCACTATGACAAAGTTGTTTATTCAGCAAAACAAAGTGTTCCCTGTGTCCATTAACAAGGCTGGCTTTGTGCAGCACAGCCTTCTGCAGTGCTGACTCCTCTTTGGAACCATTTCACACTAATTAGAAATAAGAGAAAAGGCTGTGTTCATAAACAACCCAACTCAATACCTCTTTCAAACCGCTCTTTCTGAAAATTAACTCAGTTGTAGCCCTCTGTGAATAACAGAGTTGCACAAACAGGACAGGGAAAAATATATTGTTAATAACTGCTAGCTTGCTGTGCAAAAAACTACTGCAAATTTTGTATATCACATATATAACATCAGACAACACATATATAACAAAAACATTTGAAATCATGAACTATGAAATATTGTACATTCCCATCTTCCAAGTTTATAATGATAGTGAGTTTTGAAGTGTTTAGCAACAGCAATAATATGTGATAAGTACAAAAGTTACTACCATGAAAGAAATCAAGTAACTGAAAGATGCATTAAACATGAGTGTAGATCTGTGTTTTTCTTCAGTATGGTTATAATGAAATACTATACAATCAATAAAACAAGAATGGGGATATCAGAAACATTTTTGTCTGGAGGGCAAAAAGATAATAACATAGAGGCAGCCTTTCAGCTTTCACAGTAAAATGAGTTTATATTGAAATATTAAAAGCTAAAACTGGCTGTGTAATACAGGAAGTGTTTTTAGGGAACAATTATTCATTTTGAAGGCTTATTTTTAATTTCTAAAGACATCTTACACTTCAGTCAGCATTTGCTCATGGAAGAAATTCCCCCTTAAATCCATAGGTCTACTTCTGGAAGTGCCAGATGTCGTAAGTCAGGGCTGCAGTGATAAACACTAGTCATCATAGAATCATAGAATCATAGAATCACCAGGTTGGAAAAGACCCACCAGATCATTGAGTACAACCATTCCTATGAAACACTAAACCATGTCCCTCAGCACCTCGTCCACCCATACCTTAAACACCTCCAGGGAAAGGGAATCAACCACCTCCCTGGGTAGCCTGTTCCAGTGCCTAATGAAACTTTCTATGAAAATTTTTTTCCTAAAGTCCAGCCTGAACCTCCCCTGGTGAAACTTGAGGCCATTCCCTCTTGTCCTGTCCCCTGCCATTTGGGAGAACAGGCCAGCACCCTCCTGTCCACAACCTCCTTTTAGGTAGTTGTAGAGAGCAATGAGGTCTCTCAGCCTCCTCTTCTTCAGGATAAACAACCTCAGCTCTCTCAGCTGTTCCTCATAAGGCTTGTACTCCAGCCTCCTCATATGCTTTGTTACTCTCCTCTGGACTCACTCCAGAGCCTTAACATCCTACTTGTGGTCAGGAGCCCACAACTGAACACAGTATTCAAGGAGTGGTCTCATGAGTACCAAGTACAGAGGGAGAATCACCTCCCTGGACCTGCTGGTCACGCCATTTCTGATACAAGCCAAGATGCCA
>WAAB01003115.1:38353-50505 GCA_013389865.1 Piaya cayana | reverse complement strand
CCAACACCCCCAGGTCCCTCTTCTCCAGGCAGCTTTCCAGCCAGACTTCTCCTAGTCTGTAGCACTGCATAGGGTTGTTGTGCCCCAAGTGCAAGACCTGGCATTTGGCCGTGTTAAACCTCATGCCGTTAGACTCAGCCCAGTGGTCCAGACTGTTCAGATCCCTTTGCAGAGCCTCCCTACCCTCCAGCAGATCCACACTTCCACCCAGCTTACTGTCATCTGCAAACTTGCTAAAGGTGCCCTCAATGCCTTCATCCAGGTCATTGATGAAGACATTGAACAGGGCTGGGCCCAGCACTGAGCCCTGAGGGACGTCACTTGTAAGTGGTCTCCAGCTGGATTTAACTCCATTTACCACCACTCTCTGGGCCCAGTCATCCAACTAGTTTTCCACCCAGGTGAGTGTGCTCCTTTCCAGTCCAGAGGCTGTATTCTCAGCTTTCAGGATGGTGGCAACATGTCACACACAAAATGGATACATTTCCAATTTTTTCAATTGTAAATTATGACAAAAAAAGCTAGGGAGTTTGGAAAAACTTTTTCAGCAGCCTCTAGTTTTCTGATTTCATCATAAAAGTCAGTTACTGTACTTAGATGCAGGTAGCACTAGGATGTCCTTCAGAATATATTTGGCAAGGTAAAAATTCTAAACCTGTTTAAAAAAAGTAGTCAAGTACCGCTACAGAACATCTTGCAAATTATTTGTCATAATTTCAGTAGGTTTTTTAGGTAATTTTTGCTCATTTCTAAAACCTGACAAACAAAACACCAACAAAAAAACTAACTAGGGAAATAGATTTCTTGAGGTCACAGAAAAAAATTACCTTGTCATTTAATTGCTGCAAAGCAGATTTCTGTTTTAAATTAAAATGTCTAGGATCTAAGAAGAGTCATGTTTCTTGTAGCTACTTAATAGTTGTTAAATACAAATGAGAAAAACAGGAATAGTAAAAAAAATGAGATCAGCTGAGACTCATGTTAGGAATGATATTACTGTCTAGAATTAATATGCAGCACTCCCAGGTGTTTTCAGTTCTCAAGGTCAACTTTTCCTTTACTGCTTACTGCTCTTAAGGAAATAAATTACAGAATTGCTCTTATGGTGACAGTAATTTTACATTACATGGGAATTGTGGTCTCAGTTTCAGGATTGCTTGTAAAATTAGTGGACAAGTTCTAATTCCTAATGAAGCTTGCATTTCTCAATTACTTTACTGGAAAACAAAATTTACCTTCAGACAAGTTGTCAAAATGATCTGACTTTCCTTTCAAAGATTATAAAGAAGTGGAATAATTTTCAGATCCCATGTCCTGTAGTTGAAAAGGCAGTTCTAACAACTTCAGCTTCATTGTAATGAAAAGACTGAAATGAGGAGACAATATGTCACTCATCTAATGCTTGTAAGAATAAATTCTAAACATCCTGAACTTACTTGTCTAAGGTCTTCAGGGTTAACTTGAGCAATAAAATAGTCTGAGGTAGGAACAGTTGTATTTAATTCCACAAGTATGAATCTATATTTAACTGAAATACTGAAGGGAAAGACTTTTCTGCATATTATTCTCATAACTCCAGATAGAGAAATGTACTAGAGATGCTCACCACATGTTCCTACAACTAAATTTTCCACATAGCACAATAAATTAGTAATACTAAATCTTAAACACAAAATTCCAACCAGAATTCATGAGCGTTGAACTGATAGCATCAAATTACAAGATGTTTCTGGTAACTTCCTAGTAATAATTTATTTCCTATAGAAATGTAGGATACAAATTACAGCTTATTGTTACTAAGCATGGTTTGTCTAGTAGAATACTTAATGTGGATATTTTAATTTTGTATTGCTATGATTTCTGATTAATTTTGGTTTCATTTAGTTTTTACTGCATGAATTCATCTTTCTGAAAAAAAGAAATCCTCCTATGTCCTCATCTTTTAAGACCAAACAAAGAACATTAAAAATATATAAAATGGATAAAAAAATATTGTTTCAAATAGTTCACATTGTGACTTTCTAAAGAATGCTCTAAATCAAGTGTTGACTCCGTAATGCAAAACATAGACCAATAGTATACAACTAAAACTGTAATAATTTTATCACCATTTGCGTGACTTACTTTGCATATTTTTGTTTGTCTAAGGGAATTACAGAATCACAGAATCACAGAATCACAGAATGACCGGGTTGGAAGAGACCCACTGGATCATCGAGTCCAACCATTCCCATCAAACACTAAACCATGTCCCTCAGGACCCCGTCCACCCGTAACTTAAACACCTCCAGGGAAGGCGAATCAACCACCTCCCTGGGCAGCATATTCCAGTGCCTAATGACCCTTTCCGTAAAAAACTTCTTCCTAATATCCAACCTAAACCTCCCCTGGCGGAGCTTGAGGCCATTCCCCCTTGTCCTGTCCCCTGACACCTGGGAGAAGAGGCCAGCTCCCTCCTCTCTACAACCTCCCCTCAGGTATTTGAAGAGGAAGCATTATAGCAAAGTGGACTACTGACTCTTCAAATGATTGTATATTGCAAACAGCATCCATCTGTGCTGTCAGTGACCAATAGAATACCTGGAAAGTTTTACCATTTTCAGAAATCTCTACCTGAAAACAAAATAATCTAGAATAGTATCATCAGCAATATGTGGTCAGTTTTATCTCTGATATTTTTGAAAACACTGTCCTCTGCTGGTAGTAATTTTGGAATTGAATACTCAAGAATTCCATTCTCCAATGACAACTCTCAAGGACAGGTCAACAGTGGATGCAAAACATCCATGAAAGTGATTTCTTTATTTTCTATACAGAAGTGTGAAATGGTTCCATGATCAATATGTAAAACTTCCTCAGAGGGCCATAACCATTAGTAATAATCAAGAATAAGCAAGTTAGACCATTCTTTTAGCCTCATTTACTTTACTTTTCTCCTTTCAATATTCCCTTTAATTTGGTTTCTAATTCCTATTTTTTCTTTTTTTTTCCTAGAAACAGCTATCCATAAATTCTTTGAAACTCCAGACTAGAATTCTTAGAAATAAGAGTTAGCTCAAATTTTAGCATAAAGATGATCCTTCTAAGGCACTCCAGCATGTTCAAAACTGCATAGTAAAAAGATACAGTTGGCCCTCAATGACAGTAATGAAGAGACTTCAATTTTCAAGCTGCTTTTTTTACTGTTTCTGTGAGGCAACATACAATACAAGGGAAATCATAAAGCAATAAGTTTAGATGAAAACTTTAGGCTTTTAGATGAAAAAACCATGGAAATGACCACTGACTTTCATCAAGAAATGGTCCAGGTAAGAACAGAGTGCAGAACATTCCCAAAACTCCATGTCCTTGTTCTGATAGGAACAATGAAGTTTTCCCATATGGTTTGGTAGATTTGCTAATAATAAATTGTTCTATGTATTCCACATACAGGTGCTTTTTATTTGTTATTGTCACTTCTCTGCTGCTACTATCTTCCACTTACCAACAAACTTGAACTCAAATTGGAGAATAAATCATCAGGAGATCTCTTAGTTCTGAGGTCAGTCTCCAAATCCCTCCTAGGAAGCTTTTGTGCAAACACTAAATTAAGTACCTGAACATTTTCATGCCCTTGTTCATTTAATGGATGATTTCACTGCAGTTTTCTAATGTCCTATCTAAACTGTAATTCTTCGTTTTTATGGCATACACATCTATAGAATTGGAAACAGTTTTCATCAAGTGGCTTACTTTTTCCTATTGATTATATTAAAGTAACAAGGCTGTCCTATTAGAGAAAAACCATGTATAAATACAGATCAGTTACACTCCTCCTTACTATCAAATGCTCTCCCTGATCTAATTATTTTCAACCTTTAACAAGGCATTAGTTCATTATACCACCAAAAATCTAGCTTCTGGCATGAAAATTGTTTTAAGACCACTATTTCCCTTCTTTGTTAACTGAATACATTTTGCTCAGAATAAAAGTAACAGATAAAAGTATTGGCTGTACAGAAGTCCTTTGTTAGTGCTTTTGAACTCCCTAGTTGTGGACTACAAAGAGTCCAGCTCACTGCCTCACACCACCATAGAACAGAAGCACTGACTGCTGCCTTTTTTTTTTTTTTTTTTTTGTATCTTGATATACACAGGATACATTACTGAGTGCCTATAAAAAGGTTTGTGAACCTTGATGGAAATCAGAGGTGAAAATAACAGTTCAAATGTCTAGTCTGGGTTTAAAAGATCTACGGTAATGTATTTTTACTTATAGCAGATACTGAGAAGGGGGGAAAAAAGAGCCAGCAAAGCAGTGTTCAGACTTACATTACACACTTTCTCTGTTCTTGCCCTTTCCCTGAGCTGTCAAACCCAGAGCATTCTCTGAAAATTAAAGTGATTCTAGGTAGGTTACCAATACATGTTATTTCTTCTTAGTTATCTCCTTAGGACATTGCTAAGACACAAAGCTTATATGATTCTTTTGAGTAACAAACAATGAGTCAGGATCCGTGCTGGCTCAAAATGTGTCATTCCTGGATTTCAATGCAATGGCCTGGAATAGATTTTCTTAAAAAAAAAAAAAAAGACACTACCTACTTGATGCAGGAAGCATCATAGAAGAGTTAGTCTAAAAGAAAGCAAGAATATGCTGCTTAATCAATTAATATTTGAATAGACTTTGGCAAATGACATTTAGCTTTACACTTCAAGAAAAATATTACAGAACTTTAATACAGGAAAGTCACTGCTCTATTAATATCTGTGAAAAAGTAATATCTCCTAAACTCAGTTTCCATCATGATGCACCAACTGATTCTATTTTCTTCCACTAATCCATATTGTTTTTACTGAGCATGGGATTTATGATTAAAAAACCCAATTGTTTTGCAAAAAATCCTTTTCCCATTCTTTTGAAGGAAAAGGTGAAAAAGTTTCTTTCTTTTTTCCTACATCTTTGTCAAAAGGCATTAATACTAAAATAATCACTAGATAATTTCTAGGTTCTTTTTCTTTATTTCTGTGTATTGACAAACTTTGTGGTCCATTTATAATCCATTGAACTCTGAAGAGGGAAAAGAGTCACAAGTGTTCAAAGTTCTAGTGTTGGAAGCTATACCTGCTGTTCACACACATCATTCACACAGCTCATTGTCCATTCAAAAAATAATCAGTGGTAAATATTTCCCAATTATTCTCTGTGGACCTCATGTCTACTGATACTTCAAATCTCTTTTGGAAATAATAGAAGAAAGACAGTCACTGTCTGTCACTACAAACATTTTCTTTCTTTAGAAGCATATGAGTACTCTGCATAATCTACATTTTGAGAATGGCACAAATTGCAATATTAACTTTCTCAGACTATGGAGAAGTTTGAGTGCATGACGTGGGCTTGACTTGTAACAGATATTCAAACTCCCAGGTCAAGAACATCAGAAATATTTAACATCTACTTGTTGCTTGTTTCAGTGGAGCACATCTGAAAATGTACTGCTTATGATTACAATTATTATATATATGATGTCCACTGTAGGTACTGTATACCATATGATGGATGAGGATGACTGTCAATGGTCAACCATATATCACTAATATAAACAGAGAACTGAACTCAAGGAATTTATAACTGTGACTGCAGAAGACCAACAGTGACCAGTCTAGCACAGAGATGTTTGAAAATTAATGACAGACAAATAAGATCTCATCTGTTCAGATAGCTTAATGTTAATAAGGTTGAGTTAGAATTTACAGTCCACTAACTCCTCCATACTAAGAGGATTTAAGGTAGAATAAGTTGCCTCATGGTGTTTCCTCACAGGGAGTTAATGTAGAGCAATCAGTGTACTGTAAATTTACACCCTAGCTTATGGTGGAACAACTTCTCCAAGTAGGTAACTTACAATATAATGTATGTAGTGAAATCTACAGCTAAGGCTCAGTAATTTATATTAAAAACTTTCTCATTCCTTTTATTTTTCACCCATATCGATTCACAACTTTTTCTGTAGGATGAGTTCCATTTGTAGGTTTGCCGTAGGGTGATTCTTCTCAACATCTTAATTGTCCTGTGAAAAAAAAAATTGGCCTTTCTGAGAAAGGAAAACTAATGCAGCATTGTAATTGATACAGTGGAAAGTCTTTCATCCTACTTAAATAATAAAAGCCATATAAAAAAAGAGATGATGAATAACTAAACACAGTTTATATTTGTTTGTAAACAACTCACAAAATGAAAATGCTTCCCAAAGTCATCAAATCACTGCAGGAAGAAAGGAAGTATTAACATCTAATTTTTGGCATGGATGATTCACAGGCAGGCATAAAATAAGGCTAAACTTGTTAGAAAGATGTCCTGAAATCTGCCTGTAGAAAAATAATCTATGCAATCAATCTGAATTATTGTTACATTTTTAAATTGGTCACTGCATCTTTAAAGCCACAGTTGAACAACAATTCCTCTATTTTGTACCACTTTAGGGAAACATAAGCAAACTGACTAGAAAAGAGACCATTAAAATGCAAATGAAAATTTCCAATCACCTGAACACCAGGTGATTTTTTTCGCCAGGACCAAAATGTAAGCAAGATCAAAAGAGCATTTGAAATGTTAGATTTCAGGATAGGAGACTAGAAAAATCACTAAAGGTCTTGGAAATGGTGGTGCTCTATGCTTTGTATTTTCTGCAGTGAAAGAAACAGGCATGATGGCTAAGTAATTTTTAAAGAGAGGACATTTCAACAGATAGAAAATATTTGTATTTAAATGAAAATAATTTTAAAGAAAGAACCATGTTGAAAATCCCATTGCTAAATGAGAATAGAAATCAATATCTTATTTTATATAACAAATCTATATTATGAGGAGAATAGCAAGTACCATGGGCAAGGTAATAGACTGGTTTACATGAAAAATTCTGTACCATAAGGATATCAAAAAGGTTTTTAATACTGGACAAACAGAACTGGCAGACTCAAATTTCTGACATGAGGAAACACCTCTGAGAAGATAACTTACTGAAACCTAAAGAGGGATAGATTTTGTTTCTGCTGTCTTGCATAAGAGTATTCCCCATCTCACTGGGCTTGTCTGCTGGGCAGAAGGCAGCACAGGAGGAAAAGTTGTGTGGAGCACATATACAACAAAGGACACAGCTATTTCCTGGAGGCACTGGAACACTCTAAGTGTTTGTAAACTTCAGGATGCATTTCTCCAGGGCCAGGAAAGCAGTGAGACAAGGGAAGACAAATGGTTTTTTCCTCTAGTCCTGATGAACTACCTCCTCTGTGAAAGCAAAGCAGCTAGAGAGGTTATAGAAAGTGTTTTCTTCAGAATTGTGTTGAATCATGAACATAATATGTAGTGCAGGAGTGGGAGGCCAGACTTTGATTTAGAACTTCAGAGAAAGTTGGGATGGCACAGCAAGTGCAAGAACCCAAGATCATTNAATGATTAATTGGTTGATCCATGTATGAAATTCAGAGAACTATGCTCACCTTCTAAAACATGAACATATACATAGACTGAGCAGGCACACATTTGAAAGGAAATATATGGTAAAGATTCATATTTTATAATGCTCTGTTGTTTCTTAATTATGCCCCAGACTATAGCAGAATCGAACTCTAGATATTGCCTTGAGGAAAAATTATGAGGTATATGTTTGTGCAGTTTTCATACTGACATTCAGAGGAAACAGTGTCAATCAAAATTTTCCAATTTTGGTTTGGTTAATATGATTTGGTTGCTGCTGATATCCTATGATGTTGAACTTCCTGGTATGTGAGGGCAGAGCAGAAAGAAAAACTAAATAGTGGTTTTGGACAGGAACCTTGCAGGTGTAACAACCCCTGGCCAAACTGCTCCATCTGCTGAGAAAAGAAAAAAAAGGTAAGCAAGAGATAGTTATCAAACTCCTTTATTTCAGCCCTAGAGCAGCACATTTAAATAGAACTATATTCATTATAATAATCATACATATGCATATAAAATATGGATGGAAAACAATTTTGGAAGACTATTAAATTTTTCAGTATGCAAAGAATGCAGAAACACCTAGATAGGACAGATAGGTATGTTTATGAGACATTGTAGATTTTTATGGTCCATAGGCCAGTTGAGTCCTTAGTAGACTAGCTGTATTATACCTTTTTAGTGTGAATTATGACCATCTTCCATGTGGCTGGTATCCAGGTGAAAATGACTTTTCCAAAAGGTTCAGAATGGGCTTCCAGTACTACTTCAGAAAACATCAGAATGGCACCTTGAAAAAGAGGTTTGGTGACAGCGATATTTATGCATACATTTCTTGCAGGACATATATGAACACAAGCATATAATATTGTGTATTTCTAAGGACTTGGCTTTGACTAATAAAATAAAATATTTGTGTTCATCAAAAGAACGTCAAAGAAGACTGCCAACAGAAGTGAAAAAAAAATGTGTTCTGTCCCAAAATGTTAATAAGAATGGGAAACCAAGCATGCAAAACACATTGCTTTTCTCCACAGCATAATGACCACCAAGTGGATGCCAGCTACTATGTACTCTCAACTGAAGTGACTTCTCTAGTGCTTTAGACCTTTGTCATTTGTTCCTACCTCACTAAAAATTTACTTCAGTCAAGGGACAATTCAAGTCAATGGAATTACCTCAGACTTCAAATTCTGGAACTAGTTCCATCTCTCCTTTACACAACTTATAATGACTTGACATGATGACAGTCCTTCTGATGAGTAAATGCTATTGTTAACCTACTTACTTTTATCAAATGTTCTCTTCATTATTCTAGCATGTATAATTTTAAACCAGCCAAATAGAAGCACTATGTTTACTGTACCTACAGCACTAAGTGTTAAGAATTAATAAGGATTTCATGATGAATAATTATTCAACTTAACAGTATTTACCCTGTAGGGTTATTCTTGTGAGTTAAACCATAAATAATAAAACATGGACTGTAAACATTAATGTTGAAAGGAACTTGATTATCAGCGCTCTCAGAAAAACATTTTCCTCTCAAGTCTGACACAATGCCATAAAGTTTTCAACTTCTTAAGGAATCTCAACCTTATATCATACTTCATCCACTCCTTTAAGCTACACACTACCAGAATTAGATGTGCTCCAGATTTCAAATCCATGCTCAATGAAGCCCCATCTGAATACTCAGTCTCTTAATCACACTTCATTCCTGATCTAGAAATAATTTACAGATGTTTTTTCTTGATCCAGGCAGCATGTAGAGAGTTGAAATATCTTGCCCCAGTCATTTTAACCAGGATGCCAAAGAAAAACCTACACAATGTTCTAAATGCAGTAAATGAACATGTAACTATTTTTAAAATAATCTATCTAAAAGAATGTGCTGTTACAACCACCGTCCACTGTTGTAATAATTATTATTAACAAGTGTGTATTCTGCAGTTCATGGCCCCCTTTCAAAGACTGTACATCAAATAAACAAAAGAGGTCAGCAGCTGATAACCTAAAACTCTCAATTAACATTTGATAGATCTAGCTGGATTCAATAATGGACTCTTTTCAACAATTAACTGTTGATTCAAAAAAGAAAGTCTAGAAGAAAACAAGAATGCAGTCTTAAAATGGCGTTGTACCAAGAGAAATAAACGTTTGTATTTCATTATAACTTTTCCTATTATGTGGCTTTGAGGTGGAAGGAAACAACTCTGATATCCTATTTTTACACTGTTATCAGTCAAATTTGTTTCAATTATACCACTGTCCTTTAGGAGACTATTTATTGTTTGCTGTTACCTTTTTTGGAAGAATGGGTTATTGGAAAACTTTCTTAATAGAGGCAATACTGCTCTCTTTTATAACATTTACTTTTAAAAGCAAACCACAGTTGAATTGTGATCTTATCCAATAGAAAGGCAAATTCTCAATTAGCTTTGGAATCACAGGTGGTGAAGTTATATGTCTTGAAATCTAAAAAAAAAAAATAGTTTTACCTTAATCTTGTGGTTTCACTGCACTTTGATGATTAGTTGATTTAAACATATAAAGATGTTCTTTCACGAATAAATTTAAATGCTACCTGACTGTCTCAGAAGAATATTATTCGAAACTGTTCATCAATCTGAGAAAACAAAGCACATGCAGGAATAGAAATGCTATCATATCAAATTGTTTGCACTAGCCAGATGCAGCAAAGTTTTCATTGTGCAAATGTACCAACAACAGAAAAAATACACTTTAACCTGAGGTATTGTCATACTCATTAATGACAATCCTGTTATCTTTTTTACAAGTTTTTGTAATTATTTGTGAAGACATATTTGCTGCTGATGTATATGTCACTTAATCCTGAATACCTGAGCCTACACAAGAATTTACTTTAAATATTGTCCCTCAATTGCCATATTACTTTAGAATATGATTTCTTCATACTCCTCACAGAGACTAAACCTAAATGTGTACCATTACAACAGATAAAAATCTCTACAGATACTGATATCAACATTTATTACCAAAACAGAGCTGTGAAACCTAGCTTCCTTTACACAAACCCCCACCACAATAATATTATTTAAAATTTCAAGTATTTAAATATTCTTTCTTATCTTCCCACATATACAGGTATGGTGGATTTTGTGCATAATGTAGAAGTGAGGTAGGTCTATCTTTTTTCAAAGTGTTTTCCTGGAGAACAGAGATAGCAATAAAAACATTAGATATTTTCCTTAAATTTCTGAATATGGAAACAGTTCCAAGAAACAAAACTGACTTGCCTATTACTGTAACAAACACTTCATGCTTGGGAAGTTCAAAATTGCAGGAGAGGACAGAAGATCACAAAATTAAAGAATTCATTTTTACAAGTCAGTAGGGAGCCGTATTATGTTTGCAGCCACATTTTTAAACTGTTTTTTTGCAAATTTTGTGACTTTACTTTGCAATTTACACAGTAGTATGCAAAATATGGTAATTTTGTGTAGTAACTGCAAACACTTACGATTTTCACTAGGAACTGATTTGTAATGAATGCACAGATTAAGCACAACAGAATTAAATTAACCCCTCCCCAAATAGAGTGTTGCAACACTGTCTCCAGCAGGCTTTTCAGAGTACTTTGTGTTGATATGAAGGACATGTGGCCCACTAAGAGATACTAATTAATTGCATCCTTACTCATCCAAGTTAGCTCAAGTAGGCAGTGCTGAAGTCCTCACAGTACATAACTAAAATATGTCTGTGTGAACTTTCTGTTTCGACATGGTGAAGGGGCTGGAGAACAGGCTTTATGAGGAGTGGCTGAGAGAGCTGGGGGTGTTTAGCCTGGAGAAGAGGAGGTTGAAAGGAGACTTTATTGCTCTCTATAACTACCTGAGGGGAGGTTGTAGAGAGGAGGGTGATGGCCTCGTCTCCCAAGTGACAGTGGACAGGACAAGAGGAAATGGCCTCAAGCTCCACCAGGGGAGATTTATGCTGGTCATTGGGAAAAAAAATTTCACAGAAGGGGTTACTGGGCAATGGAACAGGCTTCCCAGGGAGGCGGTTGATTCCCCTTCCCTGGAGGTGTTTAAGGCACGGGTGGATGAGGTGCTAAGGGGCATGGATTAGTGTTTGACAGGAATGGTTGGACTCGATGATCCAGTGGGTCTCTTCCAACCTGACTATTCTATCCCCTCATTGCCATGTTCCCTGTGACAGTCCTTAAATCCTTCATTCCACTGGCACTACATTTTATTTTACTAACATGTCATAGAATCAGAATCACCAGGTTGGAAGAGACCCATCGGATCATTGAGTCCAACCATTCCTATGAAACACTAAACCATGTCCCTCAGCACCTCATCTACCTGTGCCTTAAACACCTCCAGGGAAAGCAAATCAACCATCTCCCTGGGCAGCATATTTCAATGCCTAAATATCCTTTCCGTAAAAAACTTCCTCCTAATCTCTAGCCTAAATCTCCCCTGGCAGAGCTTGAGGCCATTCCCCCTTGTCCTGACCCCTGTCACTTGGGAGAAGAGGCCAGCTCCCTCCTCTCCACAACCTCCTTTCAGGTAGTTGTAGAGAGCAATGACGTCTCCTCTCAGCCTCCTCTACTCCAGGATAAACAACCCCAGCTCTCTCAGCCACTCCTCATAAGGCCTGTTCTCCAGCCCCTTCACCATCCTTGTCACTCTTCTCTGGACTC
>WAAB01003115.1:18370-35780 GCA_013389865.1 Piaya cayana | reverse complement strand
TCTCTTGCAAGTGCCTCATGATAGCACTCAAGATCACCTGCTCCATGACTTTCCCTGGCACTGAGGTCAGACTGACAGGCCTGTAGTTCCCTGGATCCTCCCTGTGCCCCTTCTTATAGATGGGCACAACATCAGCCAGCCTCCAGTCCAGAGGAACTTCCCCAGTCCTCCAGGACTGCTGGAAGATGATGGAAAGGGGTTTGGCCAGTACATCCGCCAGCTCAATAACTCACATATTAAGTTTCCAAAGGCTGTACAATGCTTCTCCTCCTGGAGAGTCAGGTTCTAGTAATTAATAGGTTGTCATGAGAAGACAACACAGGATTGTCCTCAGTAGGAAAATGTTCTCCATGCAATAATAGAACAGTTACACAATAGTTGCTTGTAAGGATGACCCTTAACAGAAGAGTGAAAGAGGGAAGCTGTTAGCCCAGGAGTGTATTTAAGGGATGGAGCTCTTGTGAAGGACATAGGAATTGCGTTGCTCTACCAAACACAGATTTTCATGACAGATGTTCTACCAAAAAGTGGAAGGAAGAGGACCCTTTATAGCACGAGCAAGACTTTAGAATGAAGAATTTTAGAAAACATGTTAAAAATATTTCAAATAAGCAAGAAAACTTTTCTGATTCATAAATACAAAGCCCATCAATTTCATGGATTTTAGAAAAAAAGCAAATAAAAGCATTTATCTATGCACCCCTAAATTGTCTACACTTACATTTTTTTCCTTTTTCTAAAGCTATTATAGCCCTGTGGATATTCTTATTGTGTGATATAGTGGGGATAGTAATTGAAAGCCCAACATGGGCATCTGAAATAGAGTATCTCAAATTGACTACCACATGCCGGGCAGAAGTTGTAATATCTCTGTTTCCACTGCTGCTAGTCTAGAAACAGTAGAACTCCTGCTGATTGTTTCATCAGAGATGTGGGCAAACTGGAGGAAAGATCAAGATCACCTCTGGTAAAAACAAGATGAACAGTCCTGTGCATTAACGTAAACTGAACAGTTCTAGCTCAATACAGAATGACTCATGAATTTCAGTAGAACTTTGGTCCTTGGAAGAAAACATATCCTTTCCCATTTAGTTAATTCACAATATACAGTGTGTGTTCCATACATTTATGTTTTGTAAATTATGGTTAATTGTTGTCCAATTAGATGAATTCTAATGTAAAAGATGCAAAATTATCTTTTGTTGAAAATATTGACTATAATGATAAACTATTAATGTTCAAAACCAACTTAAAGCTAGGAAACTCAGATAAATTAAATGTACACATATTGTTGGATGTAAATTTCTTTAAATGAATTTATTTCACTGATATTTCCAGCAGACTTCAAGGGAGTAGGCAAAGAGTTCAAAGGAAGAGTGCTCAACATGTATTTGTTAAACTGAAGCAGAAGACTGAAAGAGATATTGATGAGGCAGAGTTCCCAAAGTAGGCTAGGAAATAGTTCAGAATTCCCAGCTCTCTCATACTGTTCATGAGTAGCTGGATCTGGGAAATCAGTCAAAACTCATTTACACAGTGAGCCACTTTGTTTCTCATTAGCTTGTGTGGGGTTTATACCTCAAGATGCCCAATCTGTCTGGATACATAATTGGCAGATGTTAACAGTATCATGAAAGGCTTTGGTAGACTGATGGTTTCTTTTCTTTAGTAATAGAAGTTAGGATAACCGTTGCAGTAGTGAGATGTGTTTATACCTTGCTTAAATGGATTGACTAGAGTTTAAGATGCATTAAGAATATCACATACAAAATGTTAGCCTATGAGTTTGAAAGCAAAGTTCCAATAAAAAAAGAAATGTTATTTTTATTATAGTAAGTAGAAATGCGTAAAAGCGTAAAAATCTTAATCCGGCCTGGCTTTCCTCAGAATTCCATAATAAGTGCCAGTTGTTGCTATACTAACTTGTGAAGGGTTGCATTATATTTACAAAAAACATCCCTATAGCAATTTATTTTGTCTGTGAATTTTACCATGTATAGAGGGAACCTTCAAGGTGGTAGATATTAGTTATTAATTAAACCAGTTCAGGAAGTAATTACTCATGGGAGTAACAACCTGGCTTTAATAATGCTACATGCTTCAGTAAATAAAAAAAAAAGAGTTCACATCCTGATCAATAGCTTAGCATTAATGAGGCTGAGAGGAGACCTCATTGCTCTCTATAACTACCTGAGGGGAGGTTGTAGAGAGGAGGGTGATGGCCTCGTCTCCCAAGTGACAGTGGACAGGACAAGAGGAAATGGCCTCAAGCTCCACCAGGGGAGATTTATGCTGGTCATTGGGAAAAAAAATTTCACAGAAGGGGTTACTGGGCAATGGAACAGGCTTCCCAGGGAGGCGGTTGATTCCCCTTCCCTGGAGGTGTTTAAGGCACGGGTGGATGAGGTGCTAAGGGGCATGGATTAGTGTTTGACAGGAATGGTTGGACTCGATGATCCGGTGGGTCTCTTCCAACCTGGTTGTTCTATGATTCTGTGATACACTTAATATGAAGAAAGCGCAATCTAATAAAACTTCTTGCCATTTTATATTCCACACTGGTAAACGTAACATATATGCTTGCCATAATTCTGAAGAAAGAGCTGCTTCTTACTATAAATAAACATTTTCACTCCTATTTCTCTTTCTGACATATTTATGTAAATCATAAATCCTAGGCAGAGAAAAGATAGAAAGATTATTCTGAAGTCACTCCCAGCTATCACAAGAAGCAAACCATAAACTATACAAATTGAAATAGCAACATAACTTCCCAAGGGCATCGACTGCAGACTCCAAGTTCCTTAACATGTTTCATTCCACCCTTGCAAAAATAAAAGTTTCTTTGTAATAATGGTGAATATATACGTCCTGTATTCTGCTTTATTAGATGTGATACAGTTTTAAATGTGTAGGAAAACTACATTCAGAACATTCAAGAGAATCCTGTTCTTTTACATTTTAACTTTCTACATTAAGCAGTGAATATTTTTTTTCTGCCCTGACTTTAGAAATTGCGGAGTTTCTGCAGAGTTTAAGAATTCTGTTTGGTATAAAAAGGAAGCAATGCATTTTACACTTGACCCAAAGTGATTTTCCATGCAGAGAAGTGAGTATGTGCTGGAAGAGTGTGTCAATAGCTTCAAATACTGCAGACAGATTTGCTATAAAATGGGAGGGGCAAAGGGAGGGGATGTTATTGGGAAGATCTCAGAAGGGCAAAGTCCCATTCACAAATGGTTGAAATTCATCAGAACAAAAAAGCAAAATTGGTGTTCGGGTGACAAGAGAGATCAGAAAAGTCACATGCCAACTCTAGGACATGAACAGAGCAGGTTGAAAGCTCCCACTCTGGCTACCTGGAGAGTTCTTATATTTATGCTTGTGGCTTGTTATCTATGGCAGAAGAGCTGGAGGGAAGAAAAAGAAAAGGCTTAAGCTTCAGGATTAATTTTTTTTCTGAAAACCTTTATCCCTTAACTACTATTGAATGGAAGAATTGGGTTTTGTGAGGAAAAGGAGAACTATTCAGCCCATGCTAGCATGCCTATACTTAATATATTTATATATAAAGACATACATACATACATATCTATATATGCATATACAAGTGTATTTCTTTACATATATGTGTATACATTATTGATGGATTTTAATTGAAATGAACATTCTTTTTTTTTTCTTTTATTTCCTTAGGAAAGACCATCTTGCATTTCTGTTATTGGTTCTAGAACTGTTCCCATGCATGTCTTCTAGAGATGGACCTCTGGTAAACATCTAGTATCACACTGATCTCCATCAAAGAGTTATTAAACTGCCTCGAAAGGTCTAGTGTTAATGTATAAACATGACTGTGTATAGAATTTGAACAAAAATTGTTTCTATGCTTATGTATAAAAGGATGAAGTCAATGTAACCTCCCATTGACAATCAAATACATCTTGGAGCCCAATGTTTACTTAACTTAGGTAAAACAACAAATCAAGGATATAACTTGCAAAACTTTCTTGGGAGGAAGGGGAAGAAAGAGTCATCCCAATACTTTAATTCACACTTCTACGACCCAATATGTTCCTTAGCTGTAAGACAGTAGCAAAATTGTTTCAGATCTGTGATAACTGATATTGCTGTAATTTACAATACAGATTACATTAAGCCAAATCAACTTTTCTACCAAGGAAGTTTCTTTGCTTTCTATTAATGGTATTGCTACAGATAACATGGCCTAAAGATGTCAGTGAAGCAACGTTTACTTGGAGGAGAGACAGCTTTCTTAGAAGCAACTGAGAAAAACAAATTTTGGGTAATAAATTCTGCCCTCAGACGTTGGGGATTTTTTTATTTTTATCGGTTACTTCAAATAACCTAACTAAAAGCATTTCTTCTGGTTCCAAATTTTGCCTTGATACAGTTAGTGTGTTGTTCACAAAAAAAAAAAAAAAAAAAATCTGATTTTCCTCTGTAGGTGGGAAGAGCAGCTTGTTAGTGGTAAGGGGGCTGAGTCCACAGGAGGAGAGTGAAGAGTTTAGAGAGCCTCTGGTGGGACTCAGGTCCATACACAAGCTTCAGGGAACAGCTTTCAGGGTACTCCTCCAGCTTTGGCTACCTAATGCTCGTGTGGGACTGGGACAACAGCTGTGGGAAATTTGTTCCCTCTAGTTTCATTCTGACTTTGGAGGGGGGATGCCAAAACTCTTCTCCCAGGGCTTGCAGAGAATTGTGTTAAGGCATCTAATACAAAAATTTAATCTAACCTAACAAACCACCAGTGCGAATACAGGCTCGGGAATGAAGGGATTGATCTGCCCCTTTACTCATCTCTGGTAAGAACACATCTGGACCACTGCATGCAGTTCTGGAGTCCTTTGTATGGGAAAGACATGTACCTTTTGGAACATGTCCAGAGAAGCACCAAAAAAATAATCAGAGGTATGGAACACCCCTTCTGTGAGAAAAGGCTGAGAGAGTTGGAATTGTTTAGCCTGGAGAAAATATGTCTTCAGGATGACCTCATAGCAGCTTTTCAAAACCTAAAAGGCAATTATAAGAAAGGCTGATATAGACTTTTTAGTGGGATTTATAGCAATAGGACAAGGGGTAATGGTTTTAAATTAAAAGAAGGAAGATTCAGACTAGAAGGAAGAATGTTATGGAGAGTGGTGAACTGGCACAGGTTGCCCAAAAAGGTCGTAGGTGCCCCACTCCTGGAAACATTCAAGGTTAGATTGAACAGAGCTTTGAGCAACCTGATCTAGTGGAAGTCCCTGCTTATTGCAGATGTGTAGCCTAGATGATCTTTGGAGATCCCTTTCAATCCAAACCATTCTATGACTCTGCAATTTTAGGAATTAATTGGTATGAGAGATAGGGCACATCTGCCTGTCTACCAGACTGAAAATGAACAGAGATCACAAGAAAATGTCTTGGATTGTAAAAGGAAGAAATTTATCACCTTTTCTTATGCCACTTATTTTCCCCAGTATATGACCATTGAGTGGTATTTTTCAGCTTCTTTCCCAATTACAAGAGGGAGGGGGACAAATGGCTGGTTGATAACTGATCACTTTGACACTATATTTTCTAACAATGGTATTATGTTGTCTCCACTTTTTTCCTTATGTGAGGATCTCAGCTAATTTAGGAAAAACCTTTAATAGTTATCCAGTGTTAAATGTACCATTCAAACTCAGAAGGAGCTCCATTGTTTTCAGCTAAGCAATTTGTAATACAAGTCAGGTAAGGTGCATAAAAGTGTACTGTTCAACCTACAGAGGGACTGCTCTGTCCAATCTAAGCAGAATGTGTTTAAATGAATGAATTAATCAGGGCTTTCCGTTTCTATCTGCTCTAATTTCACTCCATAAATCATCTTCGTTTATTGCTTCCTCAATTGCCAAGCTATGACCTCGTGTTTCATAACCTTTTCTTTTATCTCTTTATAACCCTAAATGATTTGCACATATCATCCTTAATTGACACCTCAGTGTGATATCAGCAAATAGAGAGGAAATAGACTATTGAGAACAGCACAATGCCCTAGTCATTCCATCTATTATGTTTTAGAAAGCCACTGAGAATATTTGGGATGTGATAAGTGTCTTTGCCAGGATGTCTTTGGGCAGAGAGGGTACTGAATTCAGCTCACAGGAAAACTAGACCACTTCTTAAACCAGCAGCAAAGGAATTGAAATCCACCTGTACAAGTTGATGTCGATCACTAGTAAATTTTCATAACACATGGCTCCAAGGACATATATCTGGTGCTTACTTTGTCTGAGTACCACGGGTACCTGTGGTACCCTTTACATTTGATTGTTCACAATGATTTGTTATAAAATTTCATATAGAGTATTCAAAGTATAAAGGACTTACGTACTTGCAGCAGCATAAGTTATGTCAAATTGGGGAAAAAAAAATATAAAAAGAACTTGAAAAACAGTATTACCCCTCCTAACAGTTGTTTATCCTATATAAACATACTTTGATCAAAACAGATCTAGACACAACTGTTTTTTTCCCAGTTTAGCACACCTCTGGCTGTGTCAGTAACAAAACTGGGCAGCTTGAGCCCCAGTTTTGACTCCCAACATGCATATGAGAGAACAAAGAGAGAATGAGAGAATGTGAGGCTTGTGGGTTGGATACTAGAACTAAAACAGTTTGAGTAGCTATTAATAATAAAAAAGAAAATAAAAATACAAGTATGAAGCCAATAAAATATGTAGGAGTATACTAAACCAATTCAAACTTCCCCTGTGATAGTATGTCTGCAGTGAAGCTGCAAGGCAGGTGTGGGGAAAGTTCTGAACTGGGTTCAGCAGCAGAACTGGGCTCAGGGACTGGGTTCACGAACATGCAAATGGGTTCAGGGGCAGGCAGACGGACACAAAACGTCCTACTTGAATGTGAACTGTTGAAGAAAAGAGTTGACCATTGTGATTCCTAAGCTTTTACACTGAATGTGATATGTACAGCATGGAATACTTCCCTGGTCATATTTAGGTCACCAATCCTGTCCCCTTCTTCCTGCAGATGCAACCCTTTTCACCACTAACTCTAGGATAGTCTTGATTTACATAGGAATATTTGTGAGCAATGGCCTCTGTGCACACTCATGCTCCATTGCATTGGTGATAACCATCAGGCTAATTACTTCTAGAGGCTGCCACTGTCTGAAAAACTGTGTTGGTAACCTTTAGAAGCTGAAGTTTTGAAATGAGCTTAGCTGAAAAATCAGAGAGTATGTTCTGTTTTAGCCCAAACCAGGACACATTTTCAAAATAATTTTGATAGGTACTGAGTCAAATGCATTCAAGCCAAAGAATGATGTCTAAAATTTTCTTCCTCAGAATAATTGCTGGGAAACAAGAAAATTAGAGGAAAACATCCATGCTATTTTATCTTCCCACCATGCAAAATATAAAGCCACAACTCTGTTTATTTTAAAATTCAGCTATTTCCAGGAAGGTTTTTTTGCTGTATTGAACTGCTTTGAAACTGAAAGTTCAGGAAGGCTGTATTAAAAGTCTAGAAATATTAATGTGTATTGTGTGAAATATAAGGCTGCATAAATTTCTATGCACTCTCAAAACAGTAAGTAACAACAGAGTATCCAATATGCATAGTTTAAGACCTAGACCTCTGCTTTGAAAAAGGGAAAAAAAATAGAGGTATAAGACATGATCCTTCAGCCTAACTTTTGCATTTCCTTGCATATTAAGTTTGTCAGCTATGTAGCATTATTATAAAGAATATTCTTTGCCCTTGAACAACTATCATAAACTCTCAGGTTTAAGTCATCAGTATCCCAAAATGCTGGGATCAAGAAGAAAATAACCCCAAAACAGAGTTGAATGAATTTTCTTTTTACGTTAGGAATCAACTATGAAGCTGTAACCATGTATTTTCAGATATTTTTATAGTTCAGGGAAGCTTGGTTTTGTTGCTATTGTTTTGGCAGGTTTTCAAGGAAAACAGGGTTATGCTCTACAATCTACTGCTGTATATTGTCTCACTACAGTGTACAATTTACTCTCACTGTAATACAAGCATTTCAGTTTAGTTGAGGACTTCTCTACCCAATGTCACAGCAGCAGCTTGCTTCAATTTAAAATATTGACAAAAGCCAGGAGCACAAAGTTTTCAGCAGTATTTACCTTCAAATACACTATGTAAGTCCAGGGTGAGATTAGTATAGTGATACAAGTAAACAAAGTAGATTATTCATTATTAAACTTATATTTCTGTTATATAATGAGGATTTATTGATGAGAAACAAAAAGAGCTAGGATTCTATTAGGAGTTTTTTTCAGCTATGTGTTTTTCATCATTTTACAGAATCAGTTGCAGTATGTAAAATAAACTGGACACGAATTCTCTCTGCTTGTAAACTGCCTGTAAAATCAAAAATTTATTTTGAGTGGAAGGCAGATTAAATAAATGGTCCAATTAAATAGGTAATAAATGTCTACATGAATGAAACTCATTCCACTTGAATAAGAATACAGAAGTGTTGGTTAATAGAATGGGTCTTTTTTCCTGAAACATGGATGTATACCCCAATATCAAGCTTTTAAAAACTGTTGATTGGTCTTCCAAGTTTCCCACACAACCTGTCAAATGATCGGTTCTTAGTTGTACTCATTTTAGTATACTACCTTTTTTCTATTCAACTTACTGCAGTTTCTTAATATTTAATTAATAACCTGATAAAACCCTTTAGATGACATAAGGGGCTTCAGTTAGGAAGCAAACACAATGTATTGTTTAATTTTTTTTTTCCCCACAATGAATCTGTACAGTTTTTTTCCTGATCTATCTTACATACAGTAGTATTTCCTCATTAATTATTACATAGTATTTTAAAATCATATGAGGTCTTATGTTTAATAATAGGCTATTTTGTTTTTTTCATACTAGTGCTTTGGCAGTCTATGTTGACTGTTGGTTTTCTTGGTTTTAGACATGACTGTTTCTGCCTGTATTTTTTTTCCTTACACCCACTAAGTCAGCAGCTCAGGCAAATGTGGGTCCTTCATTCAGGTCTCCTTTCCACTTGTCTAAAACATACGGAGATAGAAGGTAGTTTCAGAGACTCAGCTGTTCAGCTTCTCCTAAACTAGGTTTAAAAAGTCTGTATCAAGGACCTGATCTGCAGTTTCTGCCAACCTTCCTGCTGTAGGTCTTAAACTGGTTTAAATCCCTTAGTGAAAGCACTGCAGTAGGTGACTGAAGATTAAAACATTGCAATCTGAGTGGAGATCCCTAAAACATTTAAGTCAGTGATCTGCAGGTACTAACGGCTGCATACTGTCCTTTTAGCTCTTGCTGGATACCTGACTTGCCTGCATGGTTCTCTTGCTTTGACCTAATGACACGCCTCATATATCAGACGCGTTAGCATGAGTAAAAATTAGAATAAGAATTGAATGCACAGATCCATTTATTAATTCCTTTGAGGCTATATAGAAAATCCTGCTAAACAAAAGCAAGTTGTGCCCAAATAATTTTTTCCTCTGACATGCAGAGCCCACCATCCCTAGGCAGAATAGTACCTTATGCATTCTAGCTGACATCATTGACATAAGCATTGTGCATTCAAAGTGCAATATTGGCTTTATGTAACTAATAAAAAAATACAATGAGAACTTGACTGATTGAATCAAAGCAGAGAAATAGATTTTAATTCTATTCCAAACATTCATATAAAGAAGAAAAAAAGACATGGTAGCTCTATTTTTTTTTTTTTTTTTTTTTTTTTTTTNTTTTTTTTTTTTTTTTTTGTAACAGAAGATGACAAGGAAGAATTTTAGGAACTGTGAAGGAATTCTTAATAGGATCACATTGAAATTTTGAGCTGCCATGGGATGCCTTCTTTAGTAGTGGCAGGATCCTTACATTCTGTCTACTGCTCAGTCATTTCTTCTGTCCTCAAGTAGGACACCAATAATATTTTTTTTGTCTATATGTGCATACCATTATAATATATTTTTCAAGAAAATGAACATCGAGTAAAATTCCTCTCTTCAAGAGGCAGACATGAACAGATAGCATTTTCTCCTTCTACAGTATGGTGTTGAAAAAAGTCAGATCTAATTTGTCCCTCTATAGAGGGATGCATATTTGAAAGAAATGTTAGGCCGAATAAAATACAGAAATTAATATGGTAATGAAAATTTCAGAACAGTTTGTTTGAACTTTTTGTGAGGTCTGAACGTGCTGTCCCCAAAACTTATCTGTATTACAAGGTACATGTCTCACTTCCTACTTTGGTTAGTTGAACATCTAATTGATTCTAGTTAAAATAATAAGTTCACATGAAGGGTAAGCAGTTCTGACTTAGAACTCTAATGGCAGAATAAACAAACCTGTCTGTTTAGTAGCCCTTATGCAGCAGACCTGACCCATACTCTGAATTGCAGTGGTCTAGTACCCTAAATACCCTAAAGAAATTCCCATTCTATCCAGCATATCAAGTCCATATTTAGTGTAAACCTGTTTTATATCAAGTGACAATCTCTTTTGCCATTGTACGGTTTTTATCAGGTTCATTCATAGATATTGTTTCGGTATTGTACGATTACTATTGCACTTGGCAGGTGTAATACAGTACATAGTTGGTACAATGAAGTGAGATTCTTGCATAGCTTTACAAGTAGATGCAGGGAAAGATGAAAAAAAGCAAAACAATGTTTACTATGAAGAATTAAACATACTTAACTCGACCTCTATAAAGTGATAAAGGCCTTTCATGTTCAGTCAAGCACATGCAAACGATAGCTGTTGTTCCCAGAAAAACTTAACTGACTATGAGTTTTTAAGTAGACTAGCAAGATCCTTCAACAGCCGACCAAAAAACTCAGTGATGTATCAATCATTTTAGGCCCTTTCTTTAGTGCCCAGTTGTGACCCAAAAGTATTTCCCTAGCTGACAAAGAGTGTATAAACTAATGAACCTGAGCATGACTAATAGCTTATGCCAAGCTATCACCTATTACATAAGATCATCTACTCCTTTTCTGGAGGCCCTCCTCAGACTCACATCTTTTCTCAACACACAGTACAGGCCTTGGAAAAGAAAAAAATTGTTTCCTTTTCTCAAATTGTGTGAGTATATAACACTTTAGTTAGAGCTATTCTTTCCTTATCCATATTGTCCTTTTCCTTTTCAGACCTTGGCTGAATTGTGATTAGAATGTCAAGTTTTGACTTCTTTTCTGAGCACCGTATAACAACTGGATTTGAATATAAACTAGAATTTTTCTCCAGTGACTCTGATTAGATATTATAAGAGTAACGTAAGCTTCTTTCTTGTCTTATTTCCTGCTTACTTGCTGTATTTCTTCCAACCACACAGAATATTCTCTGCAAGTAACTGGCACTTAATTTTCATTATCTTTAAACAGACGCCGACTTCAAACCCAAACCACTGGGGATATTATAACAATGTGTTATATTGAGAGCATAAATTTAAATAAAAATCTAATTCTGGTTAAAGAGGAACACTTCTCTGTCCTGCATAATTTGAGAGACAAAATAACTGGCTTTACCACATCCTAAACTTGTGATCTTCATCAGCTTTGCCCTGCAGCAAGTTATTCATTGTCTTCATACCTCTCTGAGGCCACATATCTAGTCAGCTACAATGGTCTGAACTAAACAACTGCTCATATTCACAGAGAGCATTTATTATAGGTTATTACTCCAAGGAGAAAGGCAGCTATGGAAGTTCCCAAAATTTGAAATCTCATGACTCTGCAGTTCTTTTGCATATCCCTCCTGGGCATTCATTTCCATATCTTCTATCCTATACCTCCAAAGCTCTAGCCCCTACCTTAGAGTAGTTTGTCTTCACTGTTCAGCAGCCACAGTCCTGCTGTACTTGCATTTTCTCTACTCTTTTACATCTCTGATTAAACCATCTAGCACTGAGTATCTAACTGACCTTATATGAAAATATAAAATCTTTGTGGCAGCTGAGGGCTAAAGAAATTAAAAACTAATTTAGCAGTAGAGTGAAATTTCAAATTGTGCAAATTTTAAAAGCAAAACTGTTTTAACAGTCAGCATTCACTAAATATTTGGTCAATAAAACATTATTTTATACACAAAATCACAGCTGGCTTACTAGAAAACCAGTGCTACAAAGGCAAGTTAAACTGATTTCTTGATCTGCTTTTATCTAAAAGCATATAAAACAGCAGGAATACCAAAAATGTGAAATAATATGATCATTAAATGGTGGAGCATCTGGCAACTGAGAGCATGTAGTGTAAGGAAAAAGAGGAGCAACAAGAACTGGAGAAAGCAGCTGTTGTAGCTGAATACAGAAGGCAAATACAACTGTGGAGATTCAGAGAGTAATGCATGCTTAAATGCTGAGAATTATCAGTAACAGAGACAAACTCTGAGAAGTAGAGTCCCATGCAACTCTTTCCTCATTGCTCTCAATGTAAAATTTTCTCAAGAACAGTCAGGGTAAGGGAAGGACTAATTATGTTAATAAGCTCTAGGTATCATATTAGTTATAAAGCCACTAAAAGTCAATATTTCAAAAGTCCTACTTTTATAAAACATGCAAATTATTTTGCTGCTGGTAAATTTTTATGTCCTTTTACTAGCACTTGCTTTCACTAAGTCTGGGCATTTAAGTCTCAATGAATTTCAACCAGGTTGAAGCCAGAAATACCTCTATATCTTGCATGCAGGGATAAATGGGATAAACTACAAGTTCAGGTAAGAGTGTCTACAAAATCAGCTAGAGAGCTCTAGTTTCTTCTAAAATGTGTTGTGTAAACAGGACTTTTTACTGTAATCTTACCACAACCTTAGTTTTAGGCGAATAATAAAATCCAGGTACCCTCATTTATAATTAATCGAAGATCTAATTACAATTCTTTAGTTAAATGTAGAGCTTATTTACATTAAAAGTGGGTAGAGTATCATGTTGCCTGACACATCAAAGTAGAAAGTTTTTGTGGAGATGGGATCATATACTTAACATTTTGTTGTGTTTGAGACTCCAGTTAACATGTCAGTACTCACTTTCTCCGGAAAAGCCTATGTCGTTAATCTACACAAGTAAAAGTACTAAGATGTATCCATTGAATTAGTCAAATACATTTGTATTAGTACATTTCTATGAAGTAAGTAAGTATTGTATTTGGTCTTTATTTAAAATGTCAGCTAGTCAAAATAGGACTTGGTTTTCCTTTGTATTGACCAAAAGCTGTGTAGATATTTGTCAAATGACTACATTATTACTTAGTATTTTAATTATTTCCTCTAATTTTACATATATATTCACCATAACAGATAAGTTAAACATTTCTGCTGTATGTTCTACTGATGTACAGATCAGTCATTGAAAACAAAACAAAACAATGTAAAACAAAACAAATAGATGTGAAGAAGATGTTTTGTTCAGCAAATAGAAAGGTCTGACAAATAACGGTGAATGGGATATAAGAATCATTTGTGTTTCAGAGCCTGAAATGACTGGAAGTATTCACTAAGATAAGAAGTTATAACTTGGTTGTTTGAAAATGAGGAACAAAGGACAGCTAACCATGGATATTTCCAGTGATTGCTCTTTGCCCAGCTTTGTAAATGACTGAGACAATGTGGAATTTAGTTCTTCAGTATTTTACCCTCATCAACTCACAGAGGACTACTGGTACTCAAACTGTTAAGAAATTAAGGAGAGTTTTATTCTGTTTCATGGGGAGATTAGTAAAAATTGGAAGTCTTCTAAAAATTAGTTGAATTTTGCCTGTGCTTTAAGAATAAGTGAGAAATGTCATGTGTCAAAACTTACCATTTTGACTTGCTAGGTGTTTATGTTGTTTCTTATGACTTTTCATGTGTGAATTCAAAAACACATGCTCCGGTAGCATTTAAAATGTAAAGCTTTCACTTTACCTCTGAACAGAGTCAGATTTCCAAATCTCAGAAAATAACATCTTTTCATTCTCACATGTGATTTTAACCAACAGGAGAAATCCAGCTGAAAACTTTGTTGGGCTGTTCAAATGATAAACTATTCTAAACTTAGTGCCTGAATTTCAGGTCTTAATATTTTTTAGCCCAATTCTTTGAGTTCAGTATATAGGTATAATGGACATACTATCATAAATTATATTAATTGCTCTTTCTCTTAGTATGTGTAAATTCAATGCTTTGTGTCTTGTGGCTGGTTTTCACTATTTAACACAGAATTGAAAGACAGTGGTCTCTGGAAAGGATACAACAGGAACAAGAATCTACCCAATGAAAAAAATAGGCGTTTCCTCACTTGAGGTAAAAAGCAGTTTCCTTTTGCAATATTTCTCCAGATTGTGCTTAAAAGTATCTACCCTTAACATCTCTGGAGCAGCAGGATGAGCATAACTGCTTTGTAGAGACTTTAACGTAAATGGGTGATGAGTTTCAAGGCAGGGAAGTTTGCATGAGTTAGTACAGGTATGCATCTCTATATTAACATTAAAAATATGAATGGTTTGGGCTCTGTGGTCCACATTTATTTTATAATCATAGGAAAAACTGAAACAGGAAAGGAGTGCTTCTGTCTTCCTTACCTCAACTGACCACAGCACGCTTAGAAGTAAGTAAACTCAAAAGTCACTAAAAGACCTTTAGTGTAACCAACAGCTTCAAAGTACATATCTTGATCTGTTTTCAGTAAAATACATATTCATTTCTGCTATTCAACAATATATAGCACTAGCAAATTTTATACTTGTTCTGCGGTTTTCAGCTACACAATACAACAGAGATCTGATTTGTTCCATCAGTATCCAAAGACTTCTTGGCTGATTTGCTCGCTTTGCATGGAAGTAAGAAATGCCTGATGTAATCATAGTAAATAAGTTACTGATTAATAGTCACTTTTCTTCCATATTCACAAAACATTCCTTAATCACATCCCATTTCTAACGTATTTCCTATTCTTTTATATTGGAAAAATGATTGTATCAAAACATCCAGTGTCTAAGGTATTGGCATGCTCCTTACGTGGGTGAGTTGAGGTTACATGTTTAGTTGTTAAGTCATGTGTTATTCTACATAGTTGCTCATTGGTTGCATTTATGCAAACAAGGCATTTCTCTAACCTTTATACAAAGAAAATAAATTTACACAACTGTGAAAATGCATATGCATCAGTTGAACTAAAGAATTTTTGATATCAGAGAAATCATGGTTCATTGTTCTCTCTGAAAACTCAAGATACCTTTGTTCAAATTCCATTATTTGGAAATTAGCAATAAGATACAGATCTTTCCCACTGTAATCCTTAATTTTATAACTGCATGATTTCATCTCATCACTAACAGTGGGTTTCTATTATTCACTGCTGAGAAGGCCAGAATTTTTTTTGAAAGCATCTGATTTCCAGCTAGCTGGCTTAGAGCAGAAATACAATTTTTGTCCTCATTGATACTAGTATTACAGAAGACAAAAACCCTTGCTGTGTGTCTCAAAGTATCATTAAAGATGAAAGAGCTATACAAATTTATGTTTCCTACAACAAGGAAATATATTTAAGTTTAGAAATGAACGCAGATTTTAAAAAATGCAGCTCTTTACAACTAATCTAAGTCACGTACTAAGTTTTAGACAACATAATTTCGTGAAGCAAGTGCTGTTTCTATAAGATTTATACCATTTATCTGCTTGTGCCAAAATACTAACCCTGCATGTTAATTTTTTTTTCCTTATGTGTTTTTTGTTCGTCTTTTGAAAGTATGCAGTGCAAGAAACATACCACAATTTCTTATTTAAGTTGGAATGGGCCACAGAAAAGAGAATCTACTATGATTTGTTTGCCCTGGTTAAACTACACTATTATTTCAGTTTTGCACTAGTCTCTGGTGTTTTCAGTCTTCCATAGAACTCACTATTTCCAAAGTTATGCATGTTGATGAATGAAGCACTGCTCTTCTGGATAAGTTATATGTAGTCCTGTGTCATCTGGTCATCAGATAATTCTGATATTTTTAACTGTTAAACTTCTAATAACATCCAGAAGTTACAGCACCAATACGTTGTTTTCCATATATTCACCTCAAAAAAGTGTATATGAATATACATCTTCTAAAAGTTTGAAAGGATATTTCAAAATTTACAGCCTGGGGTAATTAGCTGAACCATACAGATGCAATGAATATGCACTTGTTCCTCAAACACAAAAGCATTGTGTGGGAGCATTCTTGATTGTCTTTGGTCACCACTGCAGCCTCTGTTTCAGTCAGCCAGAAAATTGGTTGTTTTATGTCTGATTTGTTTTTTGTCTGATTTGAACCAGAACTTGAATGTCCTCACTGTAAATTTTCAATGAAAATTATTCATCCACTTATACAATCATTTGGTTGGAAAAGACCTTAGAGATAGTTGCATTCAACTGTACCTGTCCACTGCTAAACCATATCTCTGAGCACCTATCTATCTGTCTTTTAAATACCTCCAGGGATAGTGACTAAACCACCTCCCTGGGCAGCCTGTGCCTACTAACTCTTTTGATGAAAAAATTCTTCCTGATATCTAATCTGAACCTCGCCTTGGGGCCATTTCCTCTTATCCTATCACTAGTTACACAGGAGAAGAGACCAAACCCCCCCTCACTAGAACGTTCTTTCAGGTACTTGTAGACAGTGATAAGCTCTCCATTCAGCCTCCTTTTCTCTAGGCTAAATGACTCTACTTCCTTCAGCAGCCTCTTCTGCAGCTTGTTCTCCAGCCCTTTCACCAGCTTTATTACCCCTCTCTGAACATGCTTTAGCACCTCACTGGCCTACTTGTAGTGAGGGGTAGATGAAGTGCTTAGAGATATGACTTAGTAGACAGGTACAGTTAAACTTGATGATCCCTAAAGTCTTTTCCGTACAGGGGCACAACCTCCCCCCTCATCCTGCTAGACACACTCTTTCTGATACAGGATGCTTTTGGTGTCCTTGGCCACTTGGGCATATAACTGGCTTATGTTCAGTCATCTGTCAACCATCAAACCCAGGTCCTTCTCTGCCAGTAGGTTTTCTAGTTATTCTTCTCCAAACTTGTAGTGCTACCTGGTGTTGTTTTGATTGAAGTGCAGGACTTGGTATTAGGCCATGTTGAACCTCACATTGTTTGTCGCAACACAGCAATCCAACTTGTTCAGATCCCTCAGTAGATCCTCTCTACCCTCAAGCAGATCAACATTTCTGCCCAGCTTAGTGTTGTCTATGATCCTACTGATCACACACAGACTCACAGACAGACTCACACACAGACTCACTAGGTTGGAAAAGACCCACAGTATCAAGTCCAACCATTCCTATAAATCATTAAACCATACACCTCAGCATCTCATACATCTGTCTTTTAAACACCTACAGGGAAGGTGACTCAACCACCTCCGTAATTTTTTTTTTCT
>WAAB01003115.1:0-17595 GCA_013389865.1 Piaya cayana | reverse complement strand
CTCCCTAGTCCTCCTTTTATTATTTATATATTTATAGAAAGATTTTTTGTTATCTTTCACAGACTTAACCAATCTGATTTCTAGTTGAGCCTTAGCCCTTCTGATTTTTTCTCTATTTTCTCTACACAACCTCACTTCCCTCCTGTAATCCACCCAAGAGGCCTGTCCCCTCTTCCAGAGCCCATAAACATTCCTCTTCTTCTTGATATCACTCAACATCGCTCTGTTCAACCAAACTGTTTTTTCCCTGTGCCAGCTTTTTTCCAGAACATGGGGATGGCTTTCTCCTGGGCTGCTAGTATTTCCTTTTTTAATTGCTCCCAGCCCTCGTGTGCTCCCTTGCCCTTAAGGATTGTCTCCCATGGGACATTGTCAACCAGCCTTCTGCCCTCCAGAAGTTTAATGTTACTTTTCCATTAATCACCCTCCTCGCCTTACCTAGAACTAAAAATTCTACCACCTCATGATTGTTTTACTCCAGGCATTCTCCAGCCATCACATCCCCCACAAGACCTTCTCTGTTCACAAACAGCAGGTCCAGGAGGGCGCTTCACCAGCTGTGTGAGTAAACTGTCTTCCATGCACTCCAGGAAGCTCCTAGACTGCTTCCTTTCTGCTGTATTATACTTCCAGTGGACATCCGTAAGATTGAAGTTTCTCACAAGGACAAGAGTAGTGATCTTGAGGCTACTCTCAGTTGTTTATAGGAGAGATCATCATCTGCTTCTTCTTGGCTGGGTCATCTATAACAGACTCCCATTACAATACCTGTCTTCTTGTGGGCTTCTCTGATTTTAACCCACAGGTAATCGATCCTGTCATCACCATAATTGGGTATCAAAGGGTATCAAAGCACTTTCTAACATAGAAGGCTACCCTGCCTCCTCTCGTACCCTTCTTGTCTCACCTGAAGAGTTTATACCTACTGCAGCTGCACTCCAGTTATACAAGTCGTCCCACTACGTTTCCTTGATGGCAACTGTGTCGTAGTCTCCTTGCCCTACAATAGCTTCTATCTCCTCCTGCTTATTGCCCATGTTGTGTGCATTGGTGTAAATGCAGTTCAGCTGGGCTGGTGATGGTGCAAGCAACGTCTTCATTCAGAGCAGAAATAAAAATACTGAACAGAACTGGACCTAACATTGAGCCCTGGGTACATCACTTGTGACTGGCCTCCATCTGGACTTTATTTACCACTATTCTTTGGGCCATGTCATCCATTCATTTTTTCACCCATCAGAGGGTGTGCCTGTCCAGGTTAATGGGAGCCAGTTTCTCAAGCAGAATACTGTGAGAACTACTGTCAAAGTCTTTACTAAAGTCCAAGTACACTACATCCATAGCTTTTCCCTTGTCCACTAAGTGAGTAACATACTAAACAAATTCACCCATATTCAGTGAGTTTAATACTTGCAAGCCAAAATGCTGTGGCATGAGTATTCTCTTTAAAACATTAATAAGCAGCTAAATCATTGTACCTGTCTCTGACTTACAGCTGTATTTTATAGGCTGAAGCCCACCTGATGCATGATTATTTTCAAAGTGATTTTAATTTCATTTTCTTTGTAGAACTTTGTGACTCCATATCAAATATTTCATTAAAAATCTAGACATTTTATTATTCAATTAATTTGAATATTTAAGCATTAATTTAAAAAATGTAGCCTTATATTTCAGGTGGAATAAGGTTAGTGCAATCCATGACATCAATGTGAGTTTATTATTACATAGAAATTTCACCAAACTTTCCAAGGCCAAATCTAGTGGATTTTTCTTTTTCTGGTGTTCTTTCTGACCAGCTTTTGGCAGCCTGTGAAAAATAAAGGATGATGTCTGGTTCCCAAGACATCTTGTGGCATTTTGTCTCTTAGTAGCAATTCCCTGGACACCTCTTGATATTTACTGTACTGTGACTGCCCAACTGGCCTAAAGCTTTTGGTGCTCTGGATTTTCCAGTCCTCTTTTATAATTTTTAGTTTTGTATATTTAATTTCCTTGGCTTCAGATGTGAGGACCTTTTATCTAGATGCAGAATAGACAGCATATGGTCCCAAGTGGTAAGCTATTAACATATATTTCCTATATTTTTTCCTTTTCCCTTTCTTGCCTTCAGAGAGGAAAGACACTAATCATCTGGGTACCATTTGAATCTCATGCATCCTTTAAGATTATTATTTACTCATTCAGTTTTTTTTATTTCCCAGCAAGGTGTCTCAACTATTCCACATACTAAAAAAATTCTTATGCAATTCCCATAGTCTGTGCTTTTCTACTACTTACTGTTGTCTAAATAGCACATATTCTATATAGTCAAGAGGGTTTGTTTCTCCTCAAAAAAATCTTTTACAGAAGGTGGAGGTAAATGGAAATAGGAATGGAAAAGAGATCTGTATACACTTGCTTACAAAGTAAAATGCGGTAAATGAAGTTCATGAACTGACAGAGCTGCACGTAGTAAAAAATAAAAAACCTGTTACTGCAGGGAAAATGTTTTTTAAAGCATTGAGACTAAAAAACTAGGAGAAAATGAGGTATGGCAGTCACATGTAGAACAAGCAGCTGAGATGAATAGCAAGTAAACACCACAATTTTCACTTCAGCATGTTCTAATGGTGGTTTTCAAGAGAAAGCAGATTGGAAGAAACACACCTTGCAAATTATATATTTTTCATATGATTTTTTTTTTAATTATCTTAGTGATGGTCATGAAAATAAGCACATATTGATATTTCTGAAGAAGTTTTGCAACAAAAACAAAAATGCAGACTTTTATGAAACATTGATTTGATGTATACCAAAAGTAAAAATAAATCAACTACTAAAACAAGTCATGTCTGTTATCAGATGTATTGTATTTCTGAGTCCTTAGAAAACTGTTCAGTTCACGAAGAAAATGAACGAGTAAGGATTACAGCAATCCCACTTCCTTAAGTCTTAACAACTGAATTATGTAAGCAAATATTTTTCTTTATACAGCAGTCCTAGTATCAGTTCCAATATGAATCAATATAGGATTAGCATCTACTTAAGATATTTTTCATAAGCTCCAATATGCCCAATCAAGAAAGCTGACTGTTCTTATATCACAGTCCTGTCTACACTGAAAATACAGTCCACTTATATGCCTATATTGGTAAGGTTACAATGGAAAACCTGAAAGTGCAAGTGCAGTTGATATTGCATTTCCTTGTCCATAAATTACTTGAAAAATATTTAGGTGCTGACATTTCCTTATCGCTGCAGTAGTGTTCATAACTCATACATCATGATCTCCTTTTCATATACAGTGGTTTTCATTAGATCCTTTTGTAACATTGTAGTATTCATTTGTGGAAATGCTTTGTATCTCTGTATGGTACCAACACATGTAGGTGTGTGTTCATGTATACAGCTAGAAGAAGTAGAAAACCTTGAAATATACAGCATTGTTTTTCTGTTTGGTATTTTTTTTAGTGTGTTATGATCAGAAAAAAAAATTATTGCAAGTTATGTGATAGTTTTTTAGTATATTTCTTTCTGAAAGTACCTCATGTTCATTATTGAAAATAAAGCACAGAAAATATTTTCAACTGAAATATTCAATGAAATAGTGAGAAGACAGTAATGACAGGAATGTGCTAGAACATGCAGCAATTCTGAGGTGGTAATACAAAAATGTGATTCCAACAAAGTAAATACTAACTGCTGAAATGGCTTCATATCAACTATATCTTAAAACAAAGACTATGCTTTATGTGATTATTTTTCCACTCTCTGCTACCTTCCATCCCTACAACAGCTATGATTTTTCAAGATTTTGTTTGCTAGAAGTATTAATCTTTACGGACGCTCAGGAGTAACACAGTCATGACTGTTTCTGAGTCATTAGCAGGATTAGCCATTAAATGTGACTTTACATTAACAGTGACTAATGACTTATTCTGCATTAGTAGGATAAGGTATTAAGAGTTTAGACTTTGTTTTTATTGACAAACAAGTGGTCAGAAAGACTGTGTAGACCAGAAGACAATATTTTTTAAGGGGTGAAAAAAAGTTATTCTGAATGATGTGGTGTGTGTAAAAGGTGACAATTAGCTGCGGAGACTGAAAGGGAAAATACAAAACAGAGAACCAAGATGAAAGAGAGATGGAAAAAGATTAAGTCAGGAAATTATAGAAGAGTGAAGCAAGTTCATTATTTTGAAGCAGGAGAGCAATTATAAACTATCTTCTGTAATTAATAGAAAGCCATTCAAAGGGGTAGTGGATGAAGGTGAAAGACTTGACTCTCCTAAAACACAGGTGTAGCCTGGTCACATATGAAGCTCAAGAAGAATAAAGACCATTGAAATTATAATAGCTAATGTGGGACTTAGCTAAACAGAGGTTTCTAAGGTGAATACATGAAAGGTAGCTATAAGCCAAATGTGTAGGCAGAAGGTGTTGATCCCAAGTAGACAAAGCAATATACTATTTTTTGCCAAATGAAAGAAAAGGAAAAACCAGGTAAACATAACCTTTCAAGGAAGCATAAAGTATAAATAGAAATTCATAAAAATATTTTAGAGGATTATTGTAAAAATAGAGTAACACAGAGCTCTGGACAACTTGTTCTCAATGACTTTCTGAAAACAAAGAACCTGAGCACTTTTTTTTTGTTTATTTCTTTGGGGTTTTTTCGATTTTTGCAAAAAGCACGTGGAATCAAATCTTATAGGAGCTTTTGTAATGCATGGTGAGTCAGGAAAATTTTAAGTTTTACTTATGTGACAGAAAAATTTGATACAAGTAATGCCAGAGTTCTGACGACACAAAAGATTTTACTCTTGTAATTTTCACTCTGGTATGCTATTAGCAAATGAAATCACTGAAACATATTAGGCACTGTAAAAATACATTTAGAAAAGTTGCAGACTGCTAAGTGAAATGCATACTCATTTAACTATACAAAGCACCACACTAAAAAAAAGCAAACCCTGTCAATAAAATACTTAGCTATACATTCAGATAAAGGACATAGAATGAAAATGGATACTTTACTTGTAAAAGGATTCAGAATTTATCCAGGCAAGGGTATCGATGTTTTCCTTCATTTGACATGACATGTCTGTTGATGCAATTAGTAGTATTTACAAGTACTAGGCTTTATTTGCTAAACTCAGATGGTTTATCCAAAACCTACTCTGAAGAACCATGATATTTATTACCAGAACAGCAATTCGACTGCCAATAACAAACCTTTTCAATCAGTAGGAATATGACCTGTATATTCTTTTCCTACAAGAACATGCCTTCATTTTTTCTTCTTCTTTCTTTTTTTTTGTATTAGAAATCTATTTTTCTACTGTAATTAACTTCTACATTTTTCATTTTCATCTCTTAAAGCATTTACTATATCTCACAGCATTCAACTATTGATGAACATGAAATGGTCTCACAAACTACGCAGTCCTATAGAAGTTCTTTTCTGAAGCAGCAGCTGTTGCATCTCTGACTGGCAGATACTGCTGCTAGTCACATCTGTACTCAATGGATAACAGACCTGCAGCTGCTGAGTTATCTGATTTACACAGCAGCCTGCAGTGACAGAGAGATCATTTTAATGACATGCAAGGGACATTTTACAGATACTGATTTTGCTGGACAAAAATGCGCGAAAGACCCTGGGGAGAGGATGCTGCAGCAACCTGCCATCCAGTGACATAGCAAAGCTCACTTTTTTGTGAGTTTGATAACTATTTGAATGCTTCCTTTAAAACCCTGAGGAAAATTGTCACCACAAATCTGTCATTTATAAGTTCTCATTGAACATTGTCAGAGAGATTTCCAAATGCTGTCTCCTTGGACAGAGTCAGATCCTTCCATTAAGAAGCAGGAGGATATATGTAAGTTACCAGACTTAGTATTTTGACATCCTCTGTGCTACCTACATTCTCATTCTCATTCTCAGGCTTCAGGATACCCCCTGAAGAATCTGGAAAAGAGGAAACATAACTCAGATTTTTAAAAAAGATAAAAAGGAAGACCTGGGGAACTACAGGACAGCCAGTGTCACCTATGTGTGCGACAATATCATGGAGCAGATACTCCTGGATATTCTGCTGAGGTACACAGAAAATAAGGAGGACATTGATGGCAAGTGACATGGTTTCACTAAAGGCAAATCATACCTGATGAATTTGATGTCCTACAACACAGCTACAGCATTGATGGACAATGGAAGAGTAACTGACATCATCTACCTGTACTTGTGCAAAGCATATGGCATTGCCCTGCACAATATACTTGCCTCTAAATTGAGAAACATGCATTTGAGGGAAGGACAATGCAGTAGTTAAGGGATTGTCTGCATGGTGGCACTCAAAGAGCTGTGGTTAACAGCTCAGTGTCCAAGTGGAGACTGGTGATGAATGGCATTCCTTAGGGGTCAGCGTTGGGACTGGTGTTGTTCAACATTTTTGTCACAGACATGGACAGTGGAATTGTATGCACCCTCAGCAAAGTTGTGGATGATACTTCACTGCATGGCATGGTTGACATACTGAAGGGAAGGGATGCCACCCAGAGGGACCATCATGGGTTTGAGGGGTGGGCTTGTGCGAACCTCATGTGCTTCAACAAGGCCAAATACAAGATCCTGCACGTGGGCTGGCACAATCCCAATCAGAAATAAAGGCTAGAGGAAGAATAGATTGAAAGTAGCCCAGAAGAGAAGGACTTGGGTGTGTTGGTGGATGAGAAGCTCAACATAAGCTGGCAGTGTGTGCTTGCAAACCAGAAAGCCAACAATATCCTAGGCTGCATCCAAAGAAGTGTGACTAGCAGGCTGAGACCACACCTAGAATATTATGTCCATCTCTGGAGTTACCAGCATATAAATGATATGTACCNTCACAGACATGGACAGTGGAATTGTATGCACCCTCAGCAAAGTTGTGGATGATACTTCACTGCATGGCATGGTTGACATACTGAAGGGAAGGGATGCCACCCAGAGGGACCATCATGGGTTTGAGGGGTGGGCTTGTGCGAACCTCATGTGCTTCAACAAGGCCAAATACAAGATCCTGCACGTGGGCTGGCACAATCCCAATCAGAAATAAAGGCTAGAGGAAGAATAGATTGAAAGTAGCCCAGAAGAGAAGGACTTGGGTGTGTTGGTGGATGAGAAGCTCAACATAAGCTGGCAGTGTGTGCTTGCAAACCAGAAAGCCAACAATATCCTAGGCTGCATCCAAAGAAGTGTGACTAGCAGGCTGAGACCACACCTAGAATATTATGTCCATCTCTGGAGTTACCAGCATATAAATGATATGTACCCATTGGAACATGTCCAGAGGAGGGCCACAAAGATGATCTGAGCACTTGAAGCACCTCTCATACGAGGATAAACTGAGAGAGTTTGGTTTGTTTAGCCTAGAGAAGAGAAGGCTTCTGGAACTAGATGATCTTTAAGGTCCTTTCCAACCCAAACTATTCTATGATTCTATGATTATTTATATTCTTAACAATTTCAGAAAGAAACAATGAGATCCCTATGTGGTTCAGGACATCTATGGATTGGGATGTACTTATAGGTATCTTTGAGCATCAGAAGACACATGAGCATAATAAGAATGATGATGGTTACAGTAAAGTCTTCCTTCATGAATGATACAATGGAGCACTGAAATTCTGAATTGAAACAAAGTTTTTAAAGTATATTTATATTAACACAGTAATAATTTTAAGAGTATTGTGTAGAAAAGCCAGTTGTAACAAATATATAGACCCTGTAGATATTTTCTAAGATGATGAAACTATGTTTACACAGACCATAGTAAATTCTTTCAAATATACAGCTAAATTCTTGATTGTATCAGAAAAAAAGGAAAACAAATTACAGATCAGAAGAATGTCCAGTTGAAATAAACAGTGGCATTTATAATGCCAGGTACTCAAATAAAAATAAGATTTAGTGAAAATTTATTGAAAATGTCACTTTGAGAAAATTGATATTATTAAAGAATGATCAGTTTCAGATCAAAATGTATTTATCAAATACTGGAGAAATTCACTTCAGCATTTCTAGAACAAATATATATGTTTTTACATCAGAAAGGTAAACTATATACACTTCAAAAATCAGCTTGTTCAGTCCCTTGACTTAGGCCTGGTTTAGAACACAGTCATGCACTCTACATTCAGGGAAGGGAAGGGAAGGGAAGGCAAGGCAAGGCAAGGGAAGGCAAGGGAAGACTGAGTATCATATAGGAATTAACATTATCACTACATAGGATGCATGAGCCAGACTGAAAGAATGAGCTCCTCCTAAATTAGTGGAAGTTCCCAAAGGAGGTAATAAAATGTTTCATCAGGGTGAAAAATGCATCTTGTACTGAGAGAGCTAAGACTGAGTCAATTGTAGCAGACACAGATGAAGAAGAAATAATTTATGTATGACAGAATCTCTCAGAAAATATAAATAGATCCACTACTTCAAAGGCAGAGTTAGACAAACAGAAGCAAAGTGCAAAATAAGGTGCAAATTCTTCACACTTAGAATAATTAACTATTGCAATAATTTAACATGTTAGACGCTGCAACTGCAATATTTTACTGCTTAAACCTATATGTCCTTCTAAAATACATGCTCTAGCTCCATATGAAGTTATAGGTTTGTTGTGAAGCTTAGTGGGTGAACTTCCTTGGCCCGTGTTGTGCAGATGGTCTAACAGGATGACCATGACAGTTCATTTAAGCCAAACACAAACATATGAAAAAACAGTCATTACTGTCACACCAGTTACACTCTTAAACTCTTCCTTTTACCTGTCACTGGCTATTTACTTATTTGTTTGTTTGTTCATATATATATTTATTTATTTATTTAGAAATACTCTTTTTTCCCTCCATGACCATCTTTTTTGGAACTTCTTTGCACAGAATGGTCATTAACTGATGTTTCTATGGAAACCCCTGTCCACTACAGAATATACTAGAACAATTTTTGAACCATTTGTCCATTTGATTAATTATGCTTTGTGCTGAAGGCGGCTTGGCTTGATTGTCTCATCACGTATTAGAGAAGCTACTGCTCTAACAAATGGAGCTATTGTTTTGGGTCTATTCATCTTGGTACATCTCTGAGAGCTGATAGACATTTCAACAAAATGACTGTCCCTTAATGAGCTGCAGCTTGTCAGAATTGTTTAGAGCTTCATGCTAGGCACAGACCACTGTCATGACAGTTTCTGTTATTATGGCAATGAGCAGAATGTCTATAAAAGAGTCTATAGAGGAGAGTGACCCTGGTTTTGATATTACGTAGTTTGCAATTACCAGCTATATATACTCTATATGATAGATTCATAATAGATTCCAAACCTTTGAGACAGTTTTCTGATGAGCTAGTTGTTCAGTCACAAAGAAAGGAGAGATGAAATACTTTTCCCAACATTTACAGCAGTTTTTTAGTAAAAAACAAAAACAAAACTCACAAACCAACCAAAGAACACATGCAAAGTATCAGCCAGTAATTGTTTGCAGTTTTGCATTGTTGATAAATCATACACACTGAAGCTTTCTGTAGAGAGGCTATTTCCATTTCTATTATATTTTTTAAACATTAATTTTACCTATTCCCAGCACTGAAAATCTACAAGGAATATGAAACAATTTGAATGCTATAAGCATGGCCTAAAAGGAAGACTTCTTTTCCTGACAGATTTTTACATAGATCTACACAGAATTATATACTCTGGTCCTCGCTCTGCCTGTCCCCATCAACATTTTTTGCAATTTTAGTGGACACGTCTGTCACTGTGTTGTTTATGTTAGTGAATATCCAGCTCTGAAACATAAGCAGCTTTGGTGGTATGGGATTATGTCAGACACAGACCTGCTTATTTCTGGCAACAGGTTTCATATATTTTGAATAATAATAATGGAAATATTAAATTCTGTATTACTTCCCACAGTCTATAATTTCACCTTCAGAGATATGCACTTCTCAAAGGAGGAGAAAAGCCAGTCAGTCAACAGAACAAAAATTAAGCTGACTCTAACCAGAAGCTAATTACAAAAACCTAGGCTTTCTACATATTTTGAAATGTATATTTACGGTTTCCGTTCTTAGAAGTTCCATTCAGTGAACAACCATGAAGAGTCACTGTATTTGACACTTCCTTTAAATGTTTCTCAATGCAGAATCAGTGATTAATCTGTGCCCTTAATAATCACAGATGGAAGTCAGTACCCTGTAGCTACCAACAGCCACATTTAATCAGTTAATAACTGTGGATTAAACTTAATTCAGATTAATTTGTATTAGTATAGAATTTGTAACTCAATTGCTTTCATATTAATTTACATGTTGTCTAGACATGACATCATATTGACTCTTTGTTTGGCCCAAACACTAATTATGAACCATGTAGCTAATGGATGGAAAACTGTCAGTGTAAAAAACAGAATAGGATTTCTTTCTGCACTGTACTGAGCACAGTTCAATATTACAGTTTAGAGTTTTAGCTTAGCATTGTCTGGGAACAATGCTTCTTCATTTGCACTTCAGCCTCCTTTAACAAAGCATGTTGTTCCTACATGAAGGATGTGGCTGCTGGAAAATGAAGTTGCTATCATCCATCAAAAATTGTTAGCCTTAAATTCTTCTGTGAACACCCCCCCAAAAAAACAAAAAACAACATAAAAAATGAAACATACAAAGAAACAAGAAAAAATTAAAAAGAGAGGACAAAAAAACCCTGCTAACAATAACTGTTGTGGTGCAAAGTGGACTGAACAGGGTTATTTTATCATTTACAGGTATCTATATATCTGTTCTGGGGGTACTTCCACATGAACCTTTGCTCATCCTTGGTTTTCATTACTGTAAATTGTACTGGTTTTATGGTGCGTACTTTTTTTTCAGTTCTTTTGGTTTAGCTTGATTATGGCTACATATATACAAATATAGGGTCCAAGATTACTTAAGATATGATTAACAGATAGGATGCATTCATACTTAGTGTTATACTCATTAGTAAAATAGAATTTTTTATAAAATGAAAAAACACCAGAAACATTCACTTATTACCATAAAATTTTCATCAGCATTAATGATAATAGTATATACATGATTTATATTATCCTCAAAATTTTACTATCTTTCTTTAAATTTTAGTTAATCAATAAAAATCACCCCGACTTAATGCTTCAGGTAAACATCAGAAAATAACTTAGAATAGGAGATTCAGTTGATAACACCAAGCTGAAACTTTATTATTCACATCCACCCATTCATCCTAGTGAACACATGTAATAACTGAGCAGAAAAATCGTGGGGCTNTTTTTTTTCTAAAAAAAAAAGTAATAACAATACAAGGTGTGATAAGTTTTATCAGCTATAGGAGAAGCTACTACACAAGGCATGTTTTTTTACCTGCTGGATAAATAATGCTTGTGTTGCTCATCTGTGGTGTAGTAGTGTCACCTAGTGGCCATTCCTGTCCCTCACCAAAGACCACTTTTGCCAAGCACTTACCTATACAAAAGCCAGTTGCAACATATGCTGCCCTTGAAGCTGTAATAAATCATTCAGTGGTTTGACACTCCTGTTTGCATGCATTACATTAGGAATACAATTTCAAAGTAGTTTCCACAATTAATACTGCAGTTTCACATTAATGACATGACTGATAGGCAGAGTTCTCACTTTGAGTTTGCATAAACAAAAATTTTACATGCAGACTGCACAAATGTAAACTGAGGAGCTGCACTTCTACCAACCACTTTATAGCTGAGGTATTTGAACCTCCAGCAACAAAAACTTTTAATTTATGACTTACTCTGACAGGCACATGTTCTAAGTAAAAGAAGGGGATTAACAAGTCAGAGAGATAAGCTGGTAAAATGCAGTTTCGACATGTAAGGAGATTTTATTTTCATAAATAATTGTCTAAATTAGTAACTAATAAATAAGTGGTTGCAAGATTACAGACCTATATTCTGAGACTGAAGAAGAGTAAAATATTCTACCTCTTTTATACCTCTAACTAAAAGATTCTTTTTTAAAAATCAGCATGTGAAATAATAATTTTTAATCTAAAATGTTCTGATCCACAAGAAGTAGAAATTTTATAGTACAGATCAATTAAAATGTTTGAAAATAAATAAATGAGTTAAGTGATTGTTATTTAAGCTTTTGTAAGTTCATAATGACTCACATGGAAGTTCTACAAAATCCACAGAAAGGACTGGCACTCAGAATTATTTCAGTGAATAACTCAAAGTTAATGTGTAACCATTGTAAAATCAGAGGTACAAAGAAAGTGAACTCTGTAAAATTAAGACCAAATAATTAAGATTGACTTTTTGGCAAAGTGTGTAGGTTCTTTAAATTTCTTCTTGTAATAACCACACAAAAGTTTACAGTATCACTCCATGGACATACTCATATATTTCTGTCTAACAAATTTTATATTTTTCTTCCCTCTCACATTTTTATCATAAGAAAAAGCAGCAACCTGGAGCAAATCCAACCAGAAATTATTAAACCTATAAGGAAGATGAATACTGCAAATCTCAGTGTTCCATACACGTCTGCAAACTACAAAATGCCAGTTTAACCTCATATTGAAAGTTACTGAATTTTTAAAAGAGGTTATTTACAGATAACAGTGCATATTGATGTTGAACTTCACCTCCATTAAGCAGTTCCTAAACTAATATTTATAAAAGGTCTTAACACTGCCACCAGCAGTCTTGGTGAGATGACATGGTCTCAGTAGTGTTGTAAGCACAATAATACTGGAACTCTTCTTACAGCTTCCTATTTCTTTCTTGCATAAAGGCAACACTCCAGGAAGGTAAGCAGTTTCTGCATGGTTAACAAAGGTGAAGAAAGACTTCCCAAATGATGCTAAATGGCTCTGAACTTATAATTCCTTTACTGCCTTTACTTCTGCTTTTTACATGGGTTATATTAAACAAGCATCTCTGCAGTTTTCTGGTCTTTAAAGAAGATGGTAATGGGTTAGTATATATATAATGATTTCTTGGGCAGCTTTAAAAAGTAGGGAGATAAACTTCAGCTTTGCACTAGCATCAAGGACTGGAGATACAATTTTTTAGGTTTTCATGTCTTTGTGAGATGACAAAACTAATTCCAAAGCTCCCAGTTGCTGTCCAGTCTCATTGCTGTGGGTATTTGTGATGACTGGGACTCTAGATTGAGGTATCAGAGAATATACTCAGTGGTTAAGTGCAGATTGAAATCAGAAAACATAGGTTGTACTAGCAAAAGGAAATGGCTGCCTAAACAACAGTGCTAAGAACATCTTCTAAGAGTAGTCTTATCCTTGGGAGGCCAGGAATCATAAAAGGAGTGGTATGAGTGAAAGGACCACTAAGGAGAAATGAGAAATGAACAGGCTCGACACTGGTATTTGTTGATTCTGACAATCAACTACTTAAAAAAAAACCAAAAAAACCCCAGCTTGAACAGAGCAGAGTTTTGATTAATTGTTCCAGTTGAGAGCAATTGGTAAGATGTCCACACAGGTGAGGATAACATCAATCGGATTCACAGGAACACACCTGGCCTCCTAGGCAACTAACATTGCCATCCTTTCCAAATTGTGCCAGTGGCAGCAAAAAGCTGACTGAATCCTAGAACTTACCCCAGACAACATTAGCACACAGCTGAGCATTGAAACCAATCTCCCCGGGGTTTCTAACTACATCTTAGAGCCTCTGTCACTGATGTGAGAACTTTCATGAATTCATTTCTGAAAATGTTGCCTTTGAGGGCAGAGGAACGCAAAGGAGTAGACAGCTTTAAATTGAAGGCACCCAATAAGTTAAGACTTTCAGGGTCCCTGCATCCAGGTTATGTCTCATGTATGACCTAACACAGTGACTTTTGTTGGGGTTGAGCAAACCTGAGGGTGCTATACACATTGTGTTCCTTTTCTGACTGCAAAAAGCACACATCCTCTTTATTCAAGGAGGAAGCACATAGAGATTTGGTAGGAATCTTTATTCTTCCTTATAGATACATTTAGGACTAAATCCATGTCTTCATGGGTCTGCAGGGCTCCTGCCAGCCCCATGCCTTGGACCATGCAGGAGAACCCAGAAGGAAACAAGAGCTCTATTGAGATGGGGAATTTGAGCATTGAGATACAGTCACTGCCTCAGTAAGGAAGATCAATATTAGGCTGTTTTTCTATACTCTCCATCTATGTATCTGCAGGGAAATAGTGTGTAAAGCATTGGAGATCTACTTGTGTAACAAGAGGCAATTTGATAATCAATAAGAGGTAATTCTATATTCAAACAAGCAAACACTAGAAACCACTTACTTAGGTCCCTGTAAAAAATATTAAATTGTGTAACTGCATTCTTCACAACTATCTGTACTTGCTTTCTTCATTTGTAATGTTCCCCATTGTTTAACATTGTTAAATCCTCTTTTGGATTGCATTCTCTCAAGAAAAAGTCATCTGACTGTTTCTTTCTCAAGCCAAGAACTAGTCTGAACATCACACATGGTGACTTTGACTTTATCCATAGACCTAGCTAAAGCTGTGACCAGAAGGCAGTGGCATTGTTTAGCAGTGGCATTGTTTAGCAGTGGCATTACTTTGGGAGGTTTTGGGTTTGCTTTTAACAAGAAACCATGTCATGTTGTTGTTTATATTGTTCAGTGTTTCTTGAAAAACATTTATATTTTTTCCTTTCCACAAATGTGATCTGAATTTGATTGCAGCTTCAACTGCAATATATTTCTTTGAATGCACAGTTATGAAATTCAAATTGTATTTGACATCATCTAACTGCTAAACAATTTAAAGCATTATCTCTGAAGAGTATCCTACCCACCATACACAAAGCTATTCTGCTATGGAGGCTTGTAGTAAGTACCTTCAGAGTTTCACTTTTCTGTGTAAAATACGACTATTATCTTGACTAGGATTTTTGACCATAGTACCACTCCTAAGGCACTATCCTAACAATTAAGCTAAAGATCTACTTGGTTTCTTTCTCTTGTTGAGGGTCTTCAAGTAGGGACTACTTGACAGCAAAAGTTAAAGTATTTCTCACTAAGCAATCCATGGGAGAAGGATTTGCCCAAGTAAACAGAGATGTGGTCTGAAACTCTGCTCTGAATAAAATTTGCGCTTTGGCCTCCTACCTCATCTCTGCTTCCTTGCATCACTTCTGAGCACTGCTTAACTTGTAGACTTCATTTCCACTGCTATATAAGATACTTCGTAATCTTTCCACACTTCATTGACCTCCGTACAGGAAATATACCCTTAATTCCATTTCCATCAACAAACAAGTTTTCGCACTGATTAGTACCCTTATTAATCTCATCCTGTAGAACTTCATTTCTCACTTGAGGTTCCCATGTGTGCATCAAAACCAAACTCAGAATACACTATTTATTGAACACCAATATCCAAACATTCACAGAAAAACATGGACACACAGACATATATTTTTGCTATCCCTTTTTCATGGTTGCATCTTAAATAAGACTAATGCACAAAAATGTCCTCAAAAATAACTCCTAAATATGTGACATCTAAATGGTTTTTACGATGGGACAAAATTATTTTCCCTCTACTTTCATCCACAGGGAAAGGATAAGCTCAGTATTTCAAACTTTTTTCTGCTTTCAAAAAATGTACTTAGCCCTGTTAACATTTTTAAAGCCGAAAAACAGATATAATATATATATAACATCTGCAACCTGTCATATATTTTTTTCTGAGGAAGTTGAGTTGCAACCTCACTTGCAACTGTTTGCTGAAAGTACTGTTATCACCTTCTGCTCTGATATTTCAGAAAGGTATTGCAGGGAGACTAATCTGTATTTATGTGCCTGATTTTCTCTGGCCTAATTTCCTACTTTAAAATTCAATATATGACCCACCTATCCAATGAAATCCTGTGGGATTTACACCTTATGGTAGATTAGCACTTTGACTGATTTTCAAAAAAAATGAACAATGAATGAGAAAACTGAATGAAGTCTTCCTTTACCATTCTGGGAAGTGGGGGAGAAGAACTATAGTATCTGTGTTTAGAATTCATTTCCAGCAGCAAGTGTGAGAACAGGGGAAAAGACTTTCAATGCCCTTCAGCACAAACTGGCAGGTAGGGGAGACAGACAATCCTTTTGCTCACATCTTTCACTGTAAGATGTCTGTTATCTCTTTCCCATAGCTGTCAATGTCAACTTTGATCACTAATATATTAACTTGGCAGAAAGATAATCTAACCTCAACCCTTAAAACTTTGTGCTTATGCAATGCATATTTTCCTAGTGCTGTCTCAATATACTAACCCAGCTGTATTTCACCTCGTTTAATGAAGTACATTAATTAAAACAGATCTTCTATGACAGAAGTATTAAGAATCAATCAAGAGTCATTTGTTTTTCCTTATGTTTATGTATTATTTTTCTATGTAATTTCTTGCTGCAGTATTTCTAAAGGGATGCTATCTACTTTGAAATAACATTTAAAATATTTTATCTACTGGGGCATTCTGCTATTGAGGTATTTATGAATCTTCAAGGAGATTCTGGTGGGCCAAATGCTTATACTGACAACAGAGATGTCAATACATAGCTATCACTGACTGATGATTAATCCTTCTCCGTAGAGAGCATAATCTGATATAATTAAGGCTGCCTAGTTCTTTCCATTAAAATGTCCTGGTTTACATATCTTGGTCAGACTTGAGCAGTTTGGGTCAAAATTTTTCGCATTGGCTGTTTCCCTCAGGCTGGCATTTTTGCAGCATCAGCAAAACCAGACCACCTGTTTCTCAAAAATAGTCTAGGAAACCATAGCTCCCATTTTAGACAGTTTTAAGTTTGTTTTGAAACAGTAATAAACCTCTGCTTTGGAAAGGACTCAGCTATCCCTCAGAGAGTTCACAAGAGAGTAACACTAGACACATATGACTATTTACTTCTATTAAACAGGTTAGAAATACGGAAATATTTTGCCTACAATTTGGTGCCCTAATTGGAGTCTAGCCCAGTGATGTGTAACTGCACCTCATCAAATAAGCTATTAGGGAAAAAAGTGCCTGCCTGTCTGGNGTGGAGCTTGAGGCCATTCCCTCTTGTCCTGTGCCCTGTCACTTGGGAGAAGAGGCCAGCTCCCTCCTCTCCACAACCTCCTTTCAGGTTTCTTCTCTATTTTATAAAAGCAACACTGTAACAAAGCCCAGAACATGAAATCACCTTCTTACCACCCTGCCCAAGGAACTGGAAGCATACCTGGATCCCTTACCATTTTCCATCAAAGGTGGACTATCAGAGAAATCTTAATCAGTTCTTTGCTGAGTGGTACTTTCCTTCCCAATGTGGGATTTTACATGGAACATTTCTTGTATTTTCTCTGTAGAAAACACATCTATGATGTGATGAAATTTGCACAGATACCTCCTCAGAAACCTCTTGCCTTGTGTCAAGGTGCAAACAGGATTAATGCTATTATTTAGCATTTAGATAAACTGCAAAATTACAAAATATTTACTTGTGAATATAGCAGAGAATACTGCCAAAAATAAACACATGCATAAAAAGAGGGAAGGAAAGAGAGGGGAAGG